>PVKA01012130.1:0-58618 GCA_004027165.1 Ctenomys sociabilis | reverse complement strand
ATGTGCTGCCAAGCTGTCATGCCCAAGTGGGAGACACTGTAGTGGCCCCCAGGACCAGCAAGCAGGCACGTGGGGGGCATCCCCATTCCGCCTGCCCCGCCGATGCCAGAGCTCACGTTCTCTGATCTTTTGCTGCCGTGTGGCCAAGCCTCAGCTGCCTGTCCTGGAGCCCCCTAGCCCAAGCTGTACCATGAGGGCAGCTACTCAGCCTCCCTGCAGGCTCCAGGCCTCAGTGCGTAGGCTGCCCCCCTCCCCCAGCCCTCTTTCCCTGCGTGGCTCACCCTGCACTTCAGATCCTATGTCTCTCTGCTGACCTCTCCATCTGTGCCTGTCCCACTAGGGCAGCCTCTCTCTCCTTTCTGGAAACCACACCTCAGGAAGGCCCCCTGCAGGAGGAGGCTCTCTCTCCTCAGGCAAAGCTCATCTCCTACTCCCTGCACTCGCAGGATCATTGTGGCCCACAGACCTGGCCCTTAGCATCTTCCCTGATGCCTCTGCAGAAGTGGCCACGTGAATCCAACGTGCTCTGGGTTGGCCAGGCAGAGGTGGTGAGGACACTGTGACATCACAGAACATCGCAGATATCCTCTGTATCCACCAAGCCCTTTTGGGACCCAGTGCCAGAGTAAACCCTCAAGGAGCGGTGTTGTTCTGCCTTTGCAATAAGATCAGCAGTGTGAGCTCAATCTCTGCTCTGTCCCAGAGCACTGAGAGATGGAGGAGTTCCAGCACCGGACCCTGGGGGTGACAGTGTGTGCTTGGACCACCGTCCCCTGCAATCTCAGGAAAAAGAATCACTGGGAATTCTAGAAGCCTAGAAGGACCCCAGAGCAGGACAGTGTGACGGGGAGGAAATGTTGGCGGCACTCACCATCCACTATATTAGTGGGTAACCAAAGGGTCACACGTGTGGATGAGTGGGTCGAGAATGAGTGGACGCCTGCCTCCGTGTTGGCGAGGCCAGCTTCCTCCAAGCTGAAGCGTTGCTGCCCGAGGTGCACATGAGGCACTTTCCTCTCTGTTTAGCTCCCTGTGGCACTGCAGACTCTTCCTGGCCGTCCTGTCCTCAGCCAGTTCCTGTTCCTCCATGTTAGGGCACTGCGCATGAGCAGAGGCTGTCCTTGGGGCATACTGGTATGAGGAGGGAACCCTCCCCTCCCCCACCCCCTACCCCTCACCCCCCCGAGTCCTGCTCACTAGCACCGTGGTGGTGATGGTGTGAGGAGGCCGCCTGGGTACCTGAGGCTGTGCAGCTGTCTATGCAGCATGGTGCTGTGGCTCAGATAGGGCCAGCCTAGCAGGCATCTGGGTGCCTGGCTCTGACGGCAGCGGAGAGAGCCTGAGCCCTGATGCCCCAGATGCCCAGGAGTAAGCAGCCCATGCTCCCCACAGCCAGCTCCAGCTCAGGCCAGCGCTCTCTGCTCACTCACCCTCCTGCCCAGGGCAGCACTCTATAGTTTGGGAGAGGACCTCCTCTCTGTGCCCCTCTGGCCCTTCCAGCACTTTGGAACAGAATCCCTGCAGCCAGTTCCCTCCGTCTGGAGCACGTGGTGCAACCCGTGTCCTACCAGGATGCTGGTCCCCTGCCTTACGCTGCGGCTCAGATCAGCCCTGAGAACCTGCGGAGCCTTTGCTTTGTGTCTAACAAGGACTCCGCAGTGAGTCTCCTCTGGGGCCGTCCTCCTATGAGGATGGAGCAAAAGTGGTCCACGGCTGGGGTGGTCCCAGGCCCTGAGGCTGTGTCAGGCCACACTGCTGTGGCCCAAGGGAATTTAGCTCTTGAAGTTGGCAGGATCCTAAGCACAAGAATCCTTTCCTGTGGGCTTCACATTTTGTAGTTGGGTGGTACTTTGACTCCAGACAATATCCTTAGTCCCAACTCCTCACTGGCCTTCAGAGAACCAACATCAGTTGCCATCAGGGGACTGTCACTACGCTTCTTCCTGTAATGATTCACCTACAGAGATGAAGGGGACGCTTACGTGTTTCTTGCCAAGGTATGAGCTGTCTCCTTAGAGATACAGCCATAACTTGTTTAATCGTACACTTTCCACAATTCAGCAGCTTTTGTGCGTCCACAGGGTTAACTGTACAACCATCATGGGGATCTAATTCCAGATCATACAGTAACTCTCCATTCTCCTGCACCCCAGACGGTGGCCACCGCTAATCTAGGTCATTCGTGTCTCACGGATTTGCCTATTCTGAATGTTCCCTATAAAATGGGGCCCCAGCCTCATGACCTTAGGAAGGTGACTTCTTCCACTCCATCCTGTGTTTTCAGGCCACATCCAAATGATGGTGTGAATCAGTACTGCGTTCCTTTCAGTGACTGAGCCATACTCCATTGCATAGGCGTGCCACATTTTGATGGTTTATCAGCTGATGGACCCCAGGGGTCAGTGTGACTGGTGCTGCTGTGGGCGTTCATTCTGCAGGTGTCCCTGTGGTTGTGCTTCTAGGTCTCTCAGACAAGGACTGCTGAGTGGGACTGCTGGGCCAATATGTAAGGCTGCATAACTGTTTGAGGAACCGTCACCCTGTCTTCCAAAGTGGACTGGCCTTTTTCTATCCCTGCCAGCACTCCTGGAAAGCTCTAATTCTCTGTGGCTATCACCAGATAGTGGTGAGCCTTGCCAATATGCAAGTACGGAAGACCTGAGAATCCTCACTGCAAATCAAAGGCCAGCATCGATGAGGTGTATGGGTTACTGTGGCCCAGGAGATCAGCTGGGATGGTGTAGGCAGCCACTGATGTCCACATAAGTGTTCAAGCTTTAAGGTCAGCTAGTCCTGGAGTAGCAGATCACCCCGGTCAGTAATTAACATGCTTTATTCCTTTTGTCCTCTGATCACTTCTCCTCCTGTTTCCAGAGATGACTGTACCGTATAAGGTCAAATCTGAACATACTACCTTCTTGCTTCTCCAGGGTTCAGGAGAACTTGTCACCTGGACTTTGAGGAAGAAGCTAGTAACCCTGCAGGGTCCCACCTTGCCCACGAGATGCAGCCACAGAGCTGCCAAGAGCAATTTTCACTGTGGGCCTTTAGTGTGTATAATTAATATGCACTAATAAGAAGAGTGGCTCTCACTCACTCCTGATGGGGCCGTATCTTCCCATGTCCCAGATGGGTCCCTCTTCTGCCAGACAGGGGGTTTTAGTCAGCTGTTGGCTGAAGGAAACTGGACAGAAGACAGGTTCTGCCAGGACCTTCGTGTTTTCACAAGACTTGGAAGCCCCACTGACTTTCAGCACAGTTGAAAGAATCCAACAGCTCTGGTGGCCTCGGGCCCGCACTGCATGAGCCACAGCCCCGGGCAGAGCTGAGCGCTCAGGGTATGGTTAGGTGGGGCAAGAATCTCTGACCAGTCCCTGTTCTTCAGCACTTGTTTGCTCTAAGTTTGTGCCTCCAACAGGACAGTTGAGGATCCCTCTGATATCTCCACCAAGCCCTGCCCTGCCCTGCTGGACCGCACTGTGCCTGGACTTCAGAGCTACAGTGAGCCAGAGGCCTGCAGAGTGTGGTCCCAGACAGAGCTGGTTTCAAACTACCATATTTCTCTGAAAATAAGACTTGAGTCTATACTGATTTTTGCTCCAAAATCAATAGGGTTTATTTTCAGAAGATGTCTTGTTTTTTTTTTTTTTTTCACGTACATCAACCTATATCTATTCTCATTAAATCAAGTATGAACTGAAGACTTAGGAGACAGGAGTAACAACAAAAATGATGGCAATTAAAAGTGATGGCCCACTCGAGAGTGATGAAATATTCCAGGCACCGAAAATCAGAAAACCCTTCTTTCACACAAGTGAGTTAAGCACCACACGCCATGCCGAGCTGCAAAGCTTCACCGTAGGCACGCCCACCCCTGCTCACTGTCAAGCGCACACATTATTCGTGTCTTGCATCTGTGCTCCGATCGCTCATTTGGCAATATTTTGAGTTCAGCTGTTTGTTTGTTTATTTATTCATTGTATTTGGTTGCTACAGGATCTCACTACGCAGCTTGGACTCAGAGCGCTCCTCCTGTTTTCAGCCTCCCCAGCACAGGGGTTATAGGCATGCGCCACCATGTCCGGTCTCTGCAGCCGGCTCAGCTCACCAGGGGGCCGGTACAACGTGTGGCGCCAGAGATCAAACCGCGGTTCCTGCATTTGCCTACGCAGGTGCTTTAGTCTGCTGAGTTGTCTCACCAGCCACGTGAGCTCATCTGTTTAAATAGGCAGTTACCTCTCATCCAATGGTGCCTGCCTAGGTATTTACAAATAATTATAATTTATACTAGCAGTCAAGTATTGCCAGTAATATTATTCCTATCTGATTGTATGTTAATATTTTATAAAATTCAGGGCCTCCGCTGTGTTGCAACAAATGTACTAAACGCATCTGTCTGGCTGATGATTTTAACTGGGTCTTGTTTTAGGGTTAGGTTTACATTATGAGCAACCTGAAAAATCATGCTAGGGCTTATTCTCAGCTAGTCTTGTTTTGAGGGAAATACGGCACCAATGCGCTTACTCTGGACACAGCTGGGAAGGGTGCTCTGGTGAATGAGTAGAGTTTTAACCATGCAGAGAATGTAGATGTAATTAATATGTCAAGACATAATAATAGCAGATAATCTACATTAATGTAGCAAGATGGTTTGGAGATGGTGGGTTTTGGATGTTTGCTACCTTCTTTGCTTTTCTTTTCAGGATTGAATACAGGCTTTATACATTACAGGCAAGGGCTTTTCACCGAGTTACATGCTCATTACTTTTTATTTTGATACAGGGTCTCTCTAAGTTGCCCCAGCTGGCCTTGCACTTGTGATTCTCCATCTTCAGTCTCCTGGAGGGCTGGGGTGGCAGGGATGTATACACCATTGCACCTGGCACTTTTATTTTCAACACAATTTATTTGATTGTAAGTTTATATGCAATGTAATTTTATATAATGGCTGTGTTAAATGACTGACTCACACAATTCCTGAAATTAAAAAAAGAATCAGCAGATCAAACTGGCTCTAGCTCTGTCCTCTTTATCTTTGTTTTTCTTTTGTATTTTAATTTAATTTTGAAGAGTAAAAACAGAAGCAAAAATAAACAGGAAAAATGACAAAAACAGGATAACATACAACAATACATATGTTGCAGATTTTGAAAGCAGGAATAGCTAATTCACACTGGTTGTTACAGTTTCTATTTTTAAAGCTAAATCTTTTGCTCAGATTAACAGATACAGTTATGCAAGGTTGGGCAAATAATTGAGTAGTAATGCTTGCTTTCAAGAAATCTTATTTTTTTCCTGTCTTTTTTAAAAATTTAAAGAGAGTGTAATAACTGGTAAGATGTTAGAGACAGTGCACATTTGGAAGGCCAAGGAGAGAGAGATTCAACCACAGGTTTTGCATTACATAGTGCTGTCCTTCGTATAGTTGTTCAGATCACAGATATCAGCATACAGAGTTAGTCAAAGTGAAAATTCTAAGCATTAACTTCTATTTACAAAAAACTGATAGAAATTATTAGTACAATCATCTTAGCCATCCTGTGCACACATTTGCATGATTTTGCCCCCTTCCTTTTTCCCTATCTTTTCTCCTTTCTCTCATCTTCATTGTTTAATCCTTAAGTTCAGCTTCTTTCCATTTTGCCATATCTATTATACTTTCCAGGTTTTATTCTTCAGGTTATTATACTTGGGAGACAATATGATATTTATATATGTGGGTCTGATTTATTTCACTTACGAGTACATCCTCTACTTGCATCCACTTACCTATAAAGCTTCAAGTTTATCTTTCTTTATAGCTGAGTAGTACTCCATTGTATAAAAATACCACATCTTTTTCATCCATTCCTCAACCGTTTTGGTTGTTTCCAAGATTTGGCTATGACAAATTGTGCTGGGTGCACATCACTATGGTATGATGTTTTCAGTTCTTTTGGAAAAATGCCCAGAAAGGGAATAGCTAGATTGAATGAGATTTGCGGTCATAGGTTTTGAGGGCTCTCCACACTGATTTCCGCAGTGGTTGTTCCAGTCTACATTCCCACCAGCAGAGGAGAGGGGTTCCTTTTCCCCCATAGCCTCTCCAGCATTTGTTATTAGTTGACTTCTTTATGATAGCCATTTTTTGGGGGTGAGATGGTATTTCGATATTGTTTTAATTTGCATTTCTTGAGTGGCCAGTGCTGTAGAACATTTTTTCATTTGTTTATTTACCACTTGCATTTCTTCCTCTGAGAGTATGTATACATGTCAGATGCCCATTTTTGGACTGGGTCTTTAGATTTTGGGGGCCAAATTTCCTTTAGTTCTTTATATAATTTAGATAGAAGTCCTTTGTCTCAGTGATGGTTGGTTATGATTGTTTCTAAATTAGTGGGTTGTCTTTTCACACTGTTGGTCATTTCTTTTGACATGAAGAAATTTCTCAATAAGGTGAGATCCTGGTTGTTGATTCTAGGGAGTATTGCTTGTGCAGCTTGGTTTCTGTTTATGAATTGTCTGTCTGCCTACTCATATGTCGTCAAGGTTTTCACCTATTTTTCCTCCAGGAGTTTTAGTTTTAATGTTTATATCTTTAATCCATTTTGATTTTAGTGCATGGCGATAGATCTGGGTCTAATTTAGTTTTTGCCATGTGGAGATCCAGCTCTTTCCTGAGCCAGGCATTAATATTTTTTGAAGTTTATTGATTGATCATAAATGGTTCCCAAACTTTATTTTTTCTAATATTTATTTATTTATTTATTTTGTACAAAGATCAAACCCAGAACCTTGGGCTTGCCAGGCAGGCACTTACGTCACTGAGCTATCTCTCCAGCCCTGTTCTTAAACTTTGGATATACATCAAGACCACTTGAAGGGCTTTTTTTTGACACAGGCTGCTGGTCCCACCCTTACCCCATGCTGTTTATGATTCAGCGGGTCCTCAGGTAGGCCCTGCTAGCACTCCTGAAGGCATACTGGCCTACCAACCACACTTTGTGGTCACATGGCAGTCTCACTCCTGAGTTAGCTTCCTATTGCAGAATGGGCTCTTTCCCACTCACTCCCAGGGCAAAGCATAAGGGGCATCCAGGAGCAAGGTTAGCACTCTGAAGGCTGCTAGCAGACCCCTGGGGACTGCACATATGTCAGCCCTCTGTCACCATGGTGACAGAAGTGATTGGTAGGTGAGATCTGGAGCAATGATGGCCCAGTGTGGACACAGAAACATAGCTCAGCACTTGTGTCAAAGGCTCTGGGAAGGCAGAGGCTGTACAGTCTTCAAGGGAGGCGCAGGCAGCAGGAGGCATGTCCCCCATGTGTGCAAACATGCAAGTGTTCATTTACTGCAAGCCACTGGCTTATGCACTGTCTTAGTCACTTTTCTCATTGCTGAGACAAAATATTCAACATCTAAAGTTAAAGGAGAAAAGGAATACTTAGCTCACAGTTCGTAGAGATTTCAGTCCATGGTCTTCTGACTGTAAGGTAAATTGGCATAGTGGAGGGCATCACAGAGGAGAAACAGCTCCGGCTGGCAAGCCCAAGGGCCTAAGTTCAGTCCCCAGTTCTGCCAAAAAATAAAAATAAAAAACACAGAGGAGAAACAGTTCACAACACAGAAGTAGAAGGTAGGAGGAAGCAAAAGCAGCAAGTAGCCCTCTCTCTGCCCCTCATATTCTATCCAGGCTACCCCCACTTAGGCCCCCACCATGGTGTGGGAGCCTTAATCGTAGCATTGTATACCCCAGATTCAACCACCTCTGAAAAGCTCACCTTTGATCACATGAGGCTTGGGGGGGGGTGACAACTAGACACAAACTGTAACACACACCATGGAGGTTGATAAGTCCCAGAATCAGCTGTGTGCAAGTTGCAGGCCTGGGACAGCTGGTGCTTCACCCCAAGGGGCAGGCCAAGGGCAAGTTCACCCCATCCTCTGCAGTCAGGTAAACTCACTTGGACAGGGCTGTCCACCCACTCGACACCTGTTATTATTTCTGTCAAGATGTTCCCAAAGCCTCTGTGCTCATATTAGGGCTTTGAGAAGGTGACTGAAGCATGGGAGTGTGACACTCATGGGCTGATCTGGCCCAGGAATACAACCACCAGTGAGTTTATAGCTAAATGTGATGTGAGGAGGTGACACCTGGCCAGAGGAGGTGGCACTGGGGGACTGGACTGGAAGGGTTTCTCTCCCCCCCCACTCTTCTCTTCACTCCCTCTCTGTTTTCTGCCTCTGCCATCTCTTCTGTCAGCCTGTGCCGCCTGGCAGCCAGCCGACTGTGGACTGAGACCCCTACAAGCTATGAGCCACAATAGCTCCCCTCTCCTTTCACTTGTGGGTGCTGGGTACTGTGTCCTAGAGACATGAAAGTCACTAATGCAGCCCACTTCCCCATGGTTAAGGTCTTCTGGAAACTCCACTTCAGACCCAGCCAAGAGCAACGGTGACAGTTCACTTTGCTACAGAGATCTTGTCACATAGACAAGATAGCCATCATACGAGCGTTTGTCTATGATCTGCTAAGAGGTGCCAGAGGCTTAGCATAATTCCTATGATGTTAGGCTGGAGGAGTAACAGGAATATCAGGGTGAAAACAGGCAGCATGAGGCAGGGCACAGTCAGCAGAGAGCTAACCACTGACGACTTTCTATCTGCCCACAATACCCGCAGGGAGGACCTGCAAAGAGCAGAACTCCATGGCTTCCTGCCACAAAGTGCAGGATCTGTCTACTTCCAAGAATTGGATGAAGTCTTCTCTTCAGGATCCTGTTGTCCCAACAAACCAAGTGTCACCTGAGAAGGCCAGGCCAGAGACAGAGTATGCAAAGCTTCCGAGACGGACTCGTCATCTGTGAGCCACACAGGTATACCAGTGTTTGCCACAAGGCTTAGGTGACTTTGCACAGCCACTAGAGACCACGAGTGTCCTGATGGTGACACAGGATATAGGGTCCTCATATTGCTCCAGGAAGTTTATATTTGTAATCCCAAGGTTTAGTTATTGAAATCCCACCAATTCCACTGTACCACTTCCAATGCAGCCCACAGTGAGAATAGAGACACTAAGGCATATTTATAGTTACGGGGAGCCAAGGGGTCCTAAGTCCAGCCACAAAGATGGCTTTCCAGAACAGAGGCCTAGACCCAGGGCCAAACCCGGGGTTTTATTCAGTCATGAAGGAGGAGTGGCTGGAGGATGAATGACTCAGAATTGCAGGAAGTAGGCGGGTACTGTGAGCTGGGCCAGGTCCCAGGCTTGCATTTACCTCTGTCATATGCAAAGAGAAGGATATGCAGAAAAAGTAATTTGCATTATGCTATGGAGATAGTATCTAATGTTTTGGGTTCTGGTGCTTCAGCTGTAATGCATAATCTTCCAAGCCTAGGGAGGTAACAGCCTCTGTCTCAAGGTTAGATCCCAGCAGACAGCATAGAGCATTGGCTCTTCATCCTGTCTGACCCAGCTTATATTAAAGAGCAGCAGGTGTGGGTGATCAGGGAAACGCACATGCCTGTCTTCAAAGCCTACCACCAGCACCTCGGCTATACCAATATGCATTGCTTAAAACCAACTGAAGGGATAAGGAAACATCCTAGCCAGCTCTGTACCTATCAATCACGGAAAGAGGGTCAGGCACAGCCAAAATGGAGACAACTGCTCTTCTTTCAAGAAGAGTTGCCCAGATGGTCCTCCACAATAGTGAACTAAAGCTACCACCCTGCCCGCCTCCATCACCTATGTCTCTGAGGCCACTGGGAACAGGAAGAGGGAGGGGGAACAGGACTCAGGACTAGGAACCATGGGGGTTTGTGAGAAAATGTTAGGATGACAATGGGAGCAGTACATGGGCATCCAGGGAACCCACATTGAGGAGCAGAGGGCCCCATGCCTTCAAGGGCCCCTAACCCCGCTAGGACCTTCGTGATGATCACTGCTCTCCTATATCCTTCAGCAAAAGGGTCCTACCCAAACTCAGGAGCTGTGTGTAAAATGAAAGCCAAAGAAATCCAATGAGGAATTTAGATTTAAAAAAATATTCCACTGTCCCTATGGACAAGGCTTCTTTGGGTACGGGAGAGACAGAAGGCACAGAAGGACAAAATGACAACAGAAGTATTTTCACTGGCACAGTGATACACAACAAGGTTGAGGGAGCGAATGAATAAATGAGAAGGCAAATGAAATCACCTTAATCAAGCACCTTTGGTTACCAAGTTGCAAGCTTTGTGACAAAGCAAGCTTTTGGTAACCATTTTTCTAAGAAGCAGTTCAGGTACTATAAATTTCATCCATCTAATGTACGTGAATCAGTATTTCTAGCATATTCATAGAGTGGCACAACCATTACCGCAATCAATGTTGGAAAATTTTCACCACCCCAGAAGCAATGATGCACCAACAGCAGCATTCAGTCCTCATTTCCTGCCGATTCCATAGCCCTAGGAAACCGCTAATCGTTGCATCTCTAGAGATTTGTCTTTTCCCTGCATGTTATATCAATGAAATGTGGTTTTTCGCGGCTAGCTTCTTTCACTGATCATAATGTCTTCAAGGTTGATTCATGTTTTAACATGTATCAGTATTGCATTTTTTATGAATAAATATTACCTTGTATAGACATACAGTTTCAGGGTTTACTTGTCCAGTCACTACTTGATGAACAGTTGGGTTATTTCTGGTTTGGTCTATGATAAATAATGCTGCAGTGAATTATCACAAGCTTTTGTGAGGATATATATATTAGAATTTTTTCTGAGTGTATTTCTAAGAATGAATTGTAGGATCATTTGAAGAACAACCAGAGTGCTTTCCTAAGCATCTGTACTATTTTACAATCCCACCAGGAGTGAGTGGGAGTCTCATTTTAGCTTTTACATTTTGGGTCTTTGATATTTTGTTGGATATGGTGTGAGGTAAGGGTCATTTCTTTTGTTTTGCACGTGACTGAGTACTCCCTTTAACTTTGTTGGAAAGACCATTATTTTCCCCATTGAATTATCTTGACTTTCCTGCAGAGGATCCATTGACTGTAAATCCATTGACTTACTTCTGGTCTCCATATCCTATTGCATTGATCTTTATGTCTACTCCGAGCCAGTACTACACTTCAATCACTATAGCTTCGTAGTAGGTCAGAAACTGGAAAGGTATAATATAAGCCTTCCAATTTTATACTTCTTAAAGAGGTTTTGGCTATGTTGAGTCCCTTGAATTTCTATATTAATTTTGGAATCCATTTGTTAATATCTGTGATGAGTCCAGGTGGGATTTTGACAGGGATCACACTGAATCTGTAGTTCCATTTGTGAAGTACTTCCATAATAATAGTATCAAATCTTCCAATCCATATGCATGTGTGTGTTTTGATTTATTTAAATCTTCGATAATTTCTTTTCACAATATTTTATAGCTTTTCATACTTCGTTAATGGATTTTTATTTTTATTTATTTATTTATTTCATACAGGGTCTCACTGCACAGCTCAGACTCATAGCGATCCTCCTGTTTTCAGCCTTCCCAGTGCTGGGATTACACCTGTGCACCACCATGCCTAGTCTCGGTAGCTGGCTCCATGCACCCCGGGGGCGAGGATGGAATGGCATGTGGGACTGGGGATTGAACTCTGGTCCCGAGCTTGCCAAAGCAGGCACTTAGTCTGCTGAGCTATCTTGTCAGCCCTACTGTTAATGGATTTTTGAAATTGTGAAATACACATAGCATAAAACTCACCATTTTAAGCGTGTGGTTCAACGTTGTTATGTACATTGACGTGGCACCGATCACCACCATTTAGCCCTAGAAATGCCTTTCTTTTTCCAAAATGAAACTCCATGCTCATTAAACCAGCCCCAGCATCTCCCATCCCACTTCTGGTCCCTGTGATTCCTCTCAGCCACTTGTATAAATGGAATCCAACAGTACGTGCCAGCCTTTTGTGTTTCTCTGACTTCACTTAGTATAATGTCTTCAAGGTTCAATCCTGCTTTTTGTGTCAGTATTTCATTCCTTTTAAAGCCTGAATAATACTATCTACCACATGTTGTTTATCCATTCTCTGTCGACACTTAGTTTTTTTCCACCATTTGGTTAATGAAATCAATGCTCTGTGAGCAGGGTGTACAAATATGTTTGAGTCCTTGTGATTAATTCTTTGGAGGCATATACCCAGAAGCAGAAGCTCTGGGTCATGCGGTAATTCTGTGTTTAATTTTATTAATAATGGATAATTTTATTTTATTCTGTATTTATTTTTATGCTGCGCAATCATAAAATATTTTAGAAGCCAATTATGTGAACATACTTTGAAGAGTAAGCGCACACACATTTGCAAGCCCTGTAATGTTTCCCATGATCTGCGAATTGGTTCATATTTTCAAGGGAGCTGACATGTGGTTTATGTAATCAACTTGCTGACAACTTGGGAGCATGTTTCCTACCCTCTGGGCCAGATCATGGCTAACACAAGTACCCCGGACTTCTGTCTGCAGTACGGCTGGCACCTGTCTCTGCTCCCCACTTGCCTCACTGCATACCGTGCTGTCCCCAGAGCAGCGCAGGTCCTGAGAGGTGGACGAGGCATGATAAAGAGAAAGACAGCGAATGTTTAAATTTCTAAACTATTTATTACAGTGAAAGTCGCATGGTCCTCCATCTTCCTCAAAATACTCTCCTCAGTCTGAACACATTTTAGTCTATGTGCTGCCGAAGCGAGCATGCTCTAAAGACCTTTATCCCCTTGTCCTCCCCACTTTCTGAAGCAGCTCCCGAAGTTCTTCAGGAGAGTCTTTAGTTTCTCTGTCTGGGGTGTCTCCATGTCATTCAAATGTTTTGAATGGATTCAAAACATTTCCCTTGCAAGGTCATTTGGACCTTCGGGAAGAGCCAGAACGTACTGTGGGCTGGATCCAGTGAGTAAAGGCAGACTGGACAGAATGCCCTGTTTCCTCCAGCCTGCTTTTCCATTGGATGGCCTTTGACATTCACCATAATTTTGATCTCACCTTGTAAAGACCTTCACAAAAGACGACTTTCAGAACTCCTTCAAAAAGTAGCAAGAACAGTGGAATAAGGAAAAAAGTATCTCCAGAGGCACTAATGGCCATGAGTCTCTTACTCTTGTAACAGAAAATGAGTGCCCCTCCCCCAGCCAGGATACTTCCATTTGTTGGTTGCCCGGGTAACAGTTCCTGTTTCAGTTCCTGTTACTTCTGTCTCCTAGAAACAGCTGGTCACTGTGATGCCAGCTGGTCACTGTGATGCATGTTAGAAGAACCAATCTCCAATTGGCAAGCCACTCTGCTACTGTGTTTACAGCTTGCTTATCTCATAGAAGCCCTAGACCCCCAGAGATCAGGGCTTGGTATTTTGGGAATGATCCTGATCGATGCCTGTTGACACAAAAAAAATCTGCCTCCAAATCCTGGATGTCATCTCAGTGTCTCTGCTTGCTGTTGCGCTGGAATGAGTTTTTAAATGTAAATATTCATCACATTTTTTATAGATTTATTTATTTATTTATTTATTTTTTTTTTTGGTATGGGGCCTCACTACATAGCTCAGACTCACAGTGATCCTCCTGTCTCAGCCTCCCTAGCCCTGGGATTATAAGTGCACCACCGCACTCAGTGTCAGCTCAGCACAGACCAGCACGGCCTGCAGTACTGGAGATCAAACCTGGGTCCTTACACTTGCCAGGAAAGCACTTAGACTTGAGCTATCTCCTTAGCCCCTCATTGTATTTGTTTTCAATTTTTTTTACTTTTTAATTTTTTTATTAAATTTTAATAAAACATAGCAATGAGACAGTTTCAAAACAGGTTAATAGGACAGTTATAATAATTAACACATTGCATATTATTGTCTTCATAGTCCCCACTGTATTTTTCGGTGACCCCTTGTATACCCTCTCCGAGATTTGGAGCAGTGATCGGGACTCTGTTGGTGGCCAACTGGTGACATCCTCCACTGCCTGGCTCAGGTCTCTGCTATCTGGTTGTGCAGTCTTCCTTTTCCCAGGCAGCTCATAAAATGGGGAAGAAGAGCTTTGCATCTTTGGCAAGTAAGCCAATGTGCAAATGGAAACAAGAGTCCTGGGACTTTCCTAAGATCAACAAAGGATTTAAAAGAGAAAAATAATATTTAGCAGAGCTCAAAATTCCCACTTCCACATTATGAAAACAACGTGCTGCAGATCACTTGCAAAAACTTAAAAGTAGCTCTCGGACTTATCACAGAGCTCAGGAACTGAAAAAAAGAGCTTTAGAAACTGCACATGAGAATGTTTCAGTTCATAAAATGCCAGCTTTTACCTCAAGCGAGAGCCTCTGTTGCCTTGACCAGCTGACTCCAGGGCTCATCCCAGGGCGGGTGAATCCCAGCTTCCTCTAGCCCTCATGCCCTGCGAGGCTGCTATTGTTCCTGAGGCTCAGGCTGTCATTTAATCCTGTTTCTTAATTTTCAAGCATTTGCCCTTTCACAGTAGTGAGTCAAAGCTCCGGGCAGTTGTCAAATATTCCTCTTACGTAGGCCAAGCCTTCCAAAGAGTGACACCATGAAGTTGATACGCAAGCGGATATGATAGGGCCGTTGACGCCGGCTTTGGGCAGAGGAAGGAGCCGCAGGGGAGGATAGTGTGTTGGGGGGGGGGCTGGCCACTTCCGGAAGTCATCGAGCATGGAGGATGTGAGTCCCACGTGGCCCAGATGGATGGAGTCCGGGATGGAGGTCCTTGGGGGACACGGTGGAGTCTATTACTCCAGCTGACGCTTGGTGTCAGTAAACACTAAAGACTACAGTACCAGAAACGATGGCCTGGAGATGCATTAACCTGTTTCTGAATCGTCATAAGCTCAGAGTGATTTTATTTTATTTTTTTTTATTTTATTTATTTATTTTTTTTGTCTTTTTGAGACAGGGTCTCACTATGCAGTTCAGGCTAGCCTTAAGCTCACTTTGTAGCTCAGGCTGGTCTCGAACTCACAACAATCCTCCTGCCTTAGCCTCCCGAGTGCTGGGATTACAGGCATGCGCCACCATGCCTGGCTTCAGAGTGGTTTTAAAATTCTTAAATATTTGGAAAGATCAAAAGAATATTACATTATGACAAAACTCCACATCCTGTGTCCATAAATCCAGTTTTGTGGGGGCACCTCAGTCCCCATTCGCCTGTGGCCATGCACCTGTGGTTGCTCCCCTCCTCTCCCCATGGGGTGGTTAAGGAGCTGAACCAGGGACTATGACCTCTGAGGCCTTGAGTGTTTGCCTCCGGTATCTGCACAGAAGTCAGGAAATTCTGTGTTTTCAACTCTTTTCCACAACATCCAGCAGCCAGAGAAGAGGACAAAGGAGCAAGACAAGAGAGCATGGACCACAACCACTACCCTGCCCAGGACGTCCATGCAGTGAAGTCAGGAGCAGGATCTGGAAACCAGCCGTTCCCAGAGGTCTGATCCCTGAGTTTCCCAGAGGTACACACCAGGGGTAGTGAAGGGCAGCTGTTACCAGAGGGCTTGTGTCCTAGCTCCTAGCCCTGTAAGTTCCTTCCTGGTCCCTCAAGTGTCCCTGGACCCCCTTAATAAGAGCTGCTCTTCTTCTCTTGGTCCTGAGCAAATAAAGAGCTCTATTTGAGAAGGACTTGTCTAAGAGGGAAGCTGAATAATGGTTGAAGAGCAATCTGAGGTGGGGAAGCACCAGTGCTGTGCCTTCTGCATGCCCACGGCGAGCCCCTCTCTGAATGCAGTTCCTGCTTCTGCCTCTTTCCAACCCTCCTGCATCCTGGCATAGCATAGCCCAAGGCTGCTGTTTGCAGAGCTCCTAGGGGCTCTTGTGGGGGAGAATAGGTCTTTCAATCCCAGGGCTGAGAGCCAGTGCCAGGGGTGGAGTGGGCACAGATTTGACCTTTAAGGTAGAGGTTGCTGAGCAGAACTGGACCAAGCAGCCTTCGGGCCCATGAATTCCCTGCTCCAGTGGAATGCACTTGTGCCAGAGCACCTCTGGTGCCAGGGCTACGTGAACCAGAGGGCCCAGAGATCCCGGGGAAGACTCACAGCAGAGCAGCACGGAGCCCTCGGGTCAGAGGGGAGCTGAGCCCCCACAGTGGCTCCGCTACTCAGCAGTCATTTGGTCAAGTGGTCAAGCAGATCCTCTACTCTCCTATCTATAAAATGAGGACAGTGGTTCTCACTGCACTAAGATACGGTGAGGCGAAATCACAGTAGCAGCCGCTGCTGAGCACTAATTACAGGAGCTCAGCAGTCCCTGTCGTGTTTCTCGAATGAGTCCAAAAAATTTGGTAGGAAAATTTTTCTTCAAATTTTTTTCTTCTTCAGTTTTGAAACTTGAGGGCCAGGACAGAGGAAATGAAAACATAAACAAAACAGAGTCTCTCACGCAGTCCGCTTGCCTTCCAGTGAGCGTACTGACCTGCGTGCCCCTCCCAAGTGTCATGGCAGAGGGAGGCCGTCAGTTGTGTTGTTGATTTTCCCCTCCAGTTCAAGAGGGTTGGCAAGGCCCAGAGACACTTGTCAGACGCCAAGATGGCAAATACGTTGCAGATGATGCGGGCAGGGATGTGGGAATCAGAACATCACACTAATTTGTTTTTATATTGTTCCTGGATGTTTCACAAAACCATTCATCAGAAAGCTCATTTGGCTGCAGAACAACTGTCAGTGGTAACAAACGCCGGGCTTCCGTCACATCTGCCCTTTCCCAGTGGTTTCCGAAGTCCTGGTCTTACCAGAGTGGCTACTGTGGGAGAGAGTCACCAAGCACAGGGTCGGCAGACCTTAGAGGGCTGAGCCACCTGTACACATGCAAGAGGCAGTGAGCTGAGACCGGGGCGTGCAAACCCCATGTCCACTCTAAGCCAGCATCTCTCTGGGTGCCAGGCACTGGCGAGACTGCATATGTGCTGAGATAAACTCAACCGATGCAAGTGCACCCGCACACTTGCGTGTTCATACTGATACACATTCTCTGACGCACACAGAACCTCACACACATGCATGCTCTGTGCCACTCTTTTGCTCTCACTGGCATGTACTCGCACTCCTAAGTGTGTACACACACACATGCATGCACACACGTTTCCGCTCTTCCTCTGTCTCTCAAGCTGGTGAGGACAGAAGACAGTGGATTCGGGAAGACTCCCTCTCCCACGGCCCTCGATGCCCTGCACCTTCCTTGCACACCCAAGGTGAAGATGGAAAGTGGAAGCAAAATGGGTAGAGGCTGAGTTTTGATCCTTGACCCAGAAGATGCTAACTCTGAAAGCAGGAACTGTGTGTAGAAAGAGTTCTCTCTCTCAGGGAACTAAGCTGGGCTCAGCTGCAGATCATGTGCTCACAGATCTGAGCTCATGAGGGGAAGCGGTTGTAGGTCTTTAGGGCAGTGTGGCCTCAGATTCAAGGGGTGCTTGTTGGCTACTGCAGGTGCTCGAGCCCTGGGCATGGTGTCCCAGGAGTGTCCCAGGAGTGCAAGGTGTTAGGAGGGCTGCCTGTGTGTGCAAGGGCAGGAAGGACAGCAGTGTAGACATGGCACTGGGGCACCTGCGACATGCTGAGCCCCGGGGTGTCTCTAAGATGAGGAAAGTGTGTTCTAAATGGATCATGGAAATGTGCCTTCCCTTTGTGTTTTCCCACAAAGGTTTACTGTCTCACTAAAGCAGCGGATGTTTTGCTATGCGTTAGAAAGAGAGGCGCAGCCCGCTGGATGGGGATGCCAATAAAGATGTTGAGGCCAATTCCACCTCTGCTCTGGCTCAGCGCTATGAGATGGTGCAGGTGTCCGAGAGCCGGCCCCCTGCACTGCACGCACCGTGTCTTTCTCCTATCTGTAGTGCTCTGCTCCTACTTCCTGCTGGACGGCGGCCTCATAACCTGGTCCCCATGATGCCCTCCTCATTAGGGGAAGTGAAAATTCACTTGTGCTCTGAGGTTGGCCTTTCCTTTTTGAAATTCAGATTTCAGAGCGCCTAGAAAACTCCTTTCACTTTCAATAAAGGCAAGGTCTTGCAGACTACTTTGTTACTTCCCTATGTTTTAAATAATCAGAGATCACTTAGTGATAGATACTATCCTGTCTGTATCAGTCAGTGTTTGCTAGAGAAGTAGATTTACTGCAGGATATATAAGTACGTAAGGATTGATCAGGTTGGTTTACAGCAGCTACCCACAGAGTCAGGTGCGGAACCTCACTGGGAATCCAAAGGCCTGGAGCCCACTGTAGTGTCCCATGTGAGTCTGTATCAGGAGGCTGAGGAATCTGAGCTGGAAGATGGGAGAAGCTGTCCAAGGTGAAGGTGAAGATTGGAGCTTCTCTGGAGCAAGAGAAACACACCTTCCTTCATTTCCCTTTTATACCATGAAGGTGACAAACCTACCAGGACTTAACTGTACTCAGTAAGTCCCCTCTGCCACATCTGGAGCTGTGCTGACCCCGTTCAGCAGGAATATCTTACGCAAGTTGACCAAGTCGGTGGACTATCACACTGTCAGAGGAGCCGGCTTCATGCCTGTGTGGATGTAGCATGCTCTCACACCACCCTAGATGGCGGTGCCTCCGTGGCTCCTGCCACCATGGAGAGGTGGGGTGCACATGGGGTGAGCAGAGTGCACTTATAATAAGTCGGAAGATGCCCGAACAGTGACAAAAGTGTAGTGTAGACAATACCCGAAGTGCAGACATGGACAGCTGTCATCACAGTCAGGTGCTAGGCACCGCACAGGGGCCAGTGGGTGTGTTCGCCTCCTGTCACACGCAGCTGTGAGGACACCCTTTGCAGAGTGACCTTAGGAGAATGGGACTTCTCCAGCTTCATTTAATCTTATGGGACCAGCATTATCCTGTATTTCCCTGAAAATAAGACCAGGTCTTACATTAGTTTTTGCTCCAAAAGACACACTAGGGTTTCTTTCCAGGAGTTGCCTTATTTGTTTCATGTACAGAAATCTACATTTATTTATGTACAACAACCTCCCTTTATTTGTGCACAAACATCTACATTTATTGAAACAGTCATGGGATTGTTTCCGGGAACCTTGTCGTAACTCTCCTGAATTCTGGCCTGCATCTCTTGGGGCTCTGTTTGGTAGACCCAGTGGCCTCAGTCTCTTGGAGAAAGCCCTCCTCGTAAATACTTCTCGTGTTCCGCCTCACCCTGCAGCACCTCAACACGGGTGCACTGGAGTGTGAAGATTCACGTTACACACAACCCCGTCTGCATGTTACCAGCCACACGCGTTGCTGTTTGCTCAGTGTCTACACCTTGGTCATCTGGTAAAAAGTTTCAATTTCACCTCTTCACATGTTTCTCATACAAAGGAGCCTGCTTGGCTATTTACAAATACTTGATTATATTATCATTTATTTTAAGTATTAGTGTCAATATTCATTTATTTATAATCATGTACAGTATACCTGTACTGTGTGGCAGTGAGCATGCTAAATGCTTCTACTGGGCTAGTGCTTATAATATCCTAAGCACTGGAGGGTTAGGTCTTACTTTCCAGAAAGTACAGAACATGGGATCCGTAGTTAACAGAGACGTCACTAAGACAGTGTTTAGCTGTAATCCACCTCACCTTCCAATCACAGTCTTTGTTTTCTTCCCACTTTTTCCTGGGGCAGGATCGAGAGAAGCTGTACTTGCTGCCTGAGGCTAGGGGGAAGTCAGAGGGGGAAACGTCCTAGATAATGCTAAGCTTTTTAAAATTTACTTTGCGTGTGTGTGTGTGTGTGTGTGTGTGTGTGTGTGTGTGTAACAGGGGATTGAACCCAGGCCCTTGTGCTTGCCAGGGAAACACTTATTCTACTGAGCCATCTCCCCGGCCCCATAACAAATTAGGATCTCGGACCGACCAACAGTCAGAACCTTGCCGGATCTTCTCCAGCCTGATAGGAGTCATCCACCGCCTCACTCAGATCAATAATGACCCCTGGGTGGGGGACAGCTCTCACTTCTGTTCTTCAGACAGTTGCACTCCACGACCTGATCATCCAGGCTCAGGCTGGCCTTGTGAGAGGCTGAGATCAATTAGGGTCCCCGTGACTGCTGTGGCCATCACTGTCCATGTGGTCTTTAAACCGTCATGGTTTGACTTGCACATTTTAAACTTTACTGGGATGTGAAGCAATCTGTACTTTGTAGAAATGGAACTCGAATACTCGTTAATTTTATGATAACATCAGCACCCATGTAAGAATTCTGCTTCTTTTAATTTACCCCGGAAGTGTGTGTTTGATGATTTTGCTCACCTGTTTGCTATGATGTGAACTACTGAGGGAGTTAGGTATACTAGATGCATTTTTCACTAGTATTTTCTACTTCCTGTGGCTTGTCAGAGGCAGAGGTGCACCGGCACAACTGGAACATCTGATCCAATGATGAGAAACAGCCGTCGGGACCTGTCTTCGTGCCCAGGCCCCTAGCTCTCGGGCATCCTCCATCTGCAGCCTGTGCCCAGGTCTCACCCTGGCCAGGTCAGGGTGCTGCCCCTCCTGACTGTGCAGCCTCACCTTGTAACTGAGAGCTTGCAGCTCAGGTGCTACGTCCTGTGTCTGGGGCCCCACAGGAACAAGCCAGGTGCTGGTCCACACAGGACAGGCACTTGGCTTTTGCCTCTGCCACCCAGGACTGGCACTTCTTGAATCCCCCCAGTGATCCCAGGTCCCTAAGCCACTGAACGATGCCCCAGCCAGGTGTTGTTTTCCAGCTGTCATTTGATATTGTCAGTGCTACAACTATGCTACAGTACATGTCTGTTAAAAAACAAACAAAAACACAAAAAACTAGTCTCCTTTTGACTTCCTTGGGTGTTGGGGGTAAGTTCATATTAACCAGGAGAGGTGAAGGGAAGAAAAAAAGAACCGGAAAGGTAGTTACTGATAGATGACATTCCACTGTACTGAGGCTTTATTAGGAAAAAAAAAACCCTGCAGTTATAGATGCACGGACAGTAGCAACGAAGTACGTGGAGTCTCACATGCCTTCTCTGTTTGCCCTCTCATTAACACAGCGGCAGGACAATAATGCAAGCCAAGAAACTGGCACCAGTGGCACGGAGGCATTGCGCTTGGTCAGGTCTCACAGGCCGGCCCAGTGTGCCCTGGTCACTGCGGGCATGTGCATGTGAGCTGCTCCATGCAGGTGTACCATGTTCAGCCCCTAGCCACCCAGAGACACTCACCTGCACGGCACCACCGGACACCACCTGTCGGGCCCTCCCAGCCACACCACGTCCTACGACCCTGGCTGCCACTGAACTGCCCCTTCTCTAGTGACGTAATCCCTGCACTCTCGAATACACTGAGCCTCACATGCCCTCCGAGGACTGGCGCTTTGCGGTCCCCTGGCCTCCAGGCTGCGTGAGCAATTTGCTCCTCCTTGTCGCTGGGTAGTGCTCCATGCTGTAACTGCATCCCAGGTTTTTCCTTTTACTCTGAAAAGATTTTGACTATGAGGAATAAACTTATCAAATTTGTGCCTAATATTAAGAACATTTTTATTATTTTATTTTGCTTCAATGGACCTATAATAATTGTTTACGGGATGTGGTGTAGTGTTTGGTACATGTGGAGATGGTAAAATAAAAAATTAGGGTTTTGAGCATATCATCACCCAGAAATTTATCACAGCTTTGGAGTAAGAAATTTAAAATGCTTTTTTCTAGCTCTTTTAGAACATCCAGCACATATCACTAGTGACTGTGGCCTCACTGTGGAGTAGAAACCAGAATTCTGGGGCTAGAGAGATAGCTCGGTGGTCTAAGCTCCTGCCTGGCAAGCAGATGGATCTGGGTTCGATCCCTGGTACCACATGCCATGCTGGCTCCAGGGCCCTGGGCTCACTGTGCTGGCCACCATGGGCACGATGGCTTGGTAGGCACATGCCTCTAATCCCAGTGCTGGGAGGCTGAGACAGGAGGATCACTGAGTCTGACCTGCATAGTGTGACCCTGTAGTGCATAAATACATTAATTAATCAGGTAAATTATTTAAAACAAAAGAAACTCCGGCTCCTAAGCCTGCATCTGTACCAGTGACACATCTGTCCCCCACCTCCCTCTCCCGGCCTCTGGTAGCCAGGGCCCTGCTTTCTGCTTGCCCGAGACGCCCCTCTGTGCCCACGTGGGTGAGGCCAAGCCATGCTTCTCTTCTGAGTCTGGCTGATTTCATGTTACACAGGCCCTCCTGTTCCATCCACGTTATTACAGACGGCAGAGTTTGTCCTTTTTATGGCTGAATAGCGGCCACTGCGCCAGTCTCATTGCTCTGTGGTGGCCCCAGATAGGTGTTCTGAGCTTCCTCTCCTGGGCATCAAGGTGGCCCCCTGCTGGTGGCCCTGCTCCTTGGGCTGGCCTGGTGTCCTGCCCTTCTGTACCTCCAGCTCATGCACCGCTGGCTGCTCCTCTAGAGCTTCACTTGGTCTTAACCATCCAGCAGAGAAGTATAAAAACGAGGTGTATGAAGTAAAGCCATATTAATATGCTGAGCTGTAAAGGCTCAAGTCTACAACTTCTGCACATAACCCACTACTGTTGTGACCTGCTGGACTGTGCTGGATTGTTTTGCTGAATTCACGCACCTACAGTATTTAGATGCCAATGGGATACTCATCTCTAACAGGACTAAACAAAAAAAGGGGTTGCAAAGGAAGGACCATTTTGTATCTGTATATGCAGAATAGTTAGGATAGATAAATAGCTACTTTTGCTTAATTCAGTGAGTAGAAAGACTTGTACTAATAGTGTTTGGACAGGATATCCTGTCTGCTTCTTATACTATGGATAACCACTAAGAAGATAACAATATGCAATGTATTAATTATTGAAACTGAGGGCCGGCGGTATAGCTCAGCGGACTAAGCGCTTGCTTAGGTAAGTGTAGCGGCCAGGGTTCGATCCCTGCTTCCGCTTGCCGCGCTGGCCCTGCCTTCGGGTGCGCTGAGCCGGCGATTGGAGTCCGGGCGCGCCTGTAATCCCAGCACTAGGGAGGCAGAAAGCAGGAGGATCACTGTGAATGTGGGCTGCATAGTGAGACCCTGTGTACAAAAAAAAAATATATATATATTGAAACTGTTCTATTAATCAGTTTTGATACTTGCTGCTATTTGTTTCTCAATAAAATAAAATGAAATAAAATAAAGAAGTCACAGCTGCAGCTCCTGGGTCTCCCTCCTCTTCTTCCAAACATGTAAGCAGTGTCTCCCATGTGGGCTCTGCACTCTGAGACAGCCTCTGGGAGAGGCTGGGCAATTGCCTCACCCTGTCCTTGTGTACCAGGTTGAAAGGTGTTTCCTCATAGATTTGCCCAAACTCTCACCCTTGCTGCCTGTGAATGTGTCATTAAGATCTGCAGATGAGGTCATCCTAGGTGTAGTGCATACTGTGAAGCTGGTGTCCGGGCTCCTGGGAAAAAAGGAGAAAGGTGGAGAATGAGACTGAGGTGGAAGGGAGCAGCTTCAAGCCAAGGATGGCTGGGGATTGCTCAGAGCCTCCAGAAGCCAAAAGAGGCAGGGAACCAAGCTCCAGTTCTCCCGACTCATGGGCCAAGGTCTCCTCTGAGTCTTGCTGTCACTTCACCCTGTGAGCAGATGCACAGGCCGGTCTCCATCAGCACTGCGAGGGCCCTGTCCTTTCAGTGGGCTCTGAGCAATTAGTGGGCACTGCCCTTCCAGTGGGTTCTGCCCCTTTGGTTGAATGAGGAGGCTGCTTCCTCTGCCTCTGCAGGGCCATCCCTGCCAATCCCTTCATTTCAGTCTTCTGGTTGCCAGAGCTGGGACTTGCAGCTACCCGGGAGGCGGTCTTCACTGTGACACCCAAGGGACCTCACCTGCTAGCCTTTTCAGGCACTGCAAGCCTGGTGCCAGTGGCAGCTGCTCTGTCCAGCCCCTCCAGGTCCTCTGCTGAGTCCCTCCATCTGTCTGCCCCGCAGAGACCTCATGTTGGCTCCCTCTGGGGAGAATCACGCTGCCCCCTTCAGAAAACGCAGCTTCAAAGATCAGCGTTTCCTCCTCAGGCCGATTTGCCAGGTTGTGTTCACATACAGCTGCTGTGTGGTGGGGACCCAGGCGGAGCAGCACCTGGGACCTGCTCAGGCTCCCTTGTGCGGAGCCAAGGGGCCAGTGTACATGTACCTGCTGAGCTGAAATTGGTGCAGGAGACTCCCAGCCTTTCTCAGGGTCTTCCTGGGTCTGGTTCTTGACCCTGTTGATTCAGAAGTTCCTGGCTGAGTGAAGCTTTCCTGTCTTGCTAGGGCTTCTGGGAAACACGACAAAATTCTTTGGAACTTCTGGACCCCTTTCCTCAGTGGAGAGTACAGCCTCAGCTATCCCTGAAACACATGCCAGCTCTCTCGCCTGCTGCGGTCTTGTAAATTCCTGACCAATTTCTCCTTTCTTTCCTAGGCTCTGCCTTCCCTGCCAAGCACTGCTGGGATCTTGGGAGGGTGACCTAGCATCCTTGTTTTTGTGGAACCAGAGGCAGCTCCCACAGTGTGGGACTTTCTCTGCTACAACTAGGAATTCCCAGGTGCTAGGGCTGAGTTGCTCTTACCAAGGCTGGGGAGATACAGGTGCCAAATATTACTAAGTTATTAATTTATTCTAATTGAAAAGTAAAGATTTTAACTCTTTCTATCTATAGCTTCTTAAGAAACCTTTGCGTGGTATTTCTTTTTTTGACAGAATAATTTCCATAGACCTGTTTCTAGGTTCTCACCTTGCATATTGCTGCAGGGGTTTCCAGGGCACCCAGGACACCTGTGTGTCATCGTCATCATCATCACTGATGACATCATCCCCTCTGCATGGGCTCTGTGAACTCAGCTTGAACCCAGACACGCAGTGGGAACCTGGAGACCACGACACCATGAGGAGGTGCAGAGACGCGTCCCCTGCACTCAGGGATGTGGCTGAGGACTTGGCTTCTCACCAATAACCTCCTCTGTGGAATGTCTTCCCCACCTCCTCAGCATCAGACCTCACATCTCTCCTTTCTGGCATGTAGATATGACTCTGAATCAAGTGTATAGAAAGAATTAGGGGCCCAGAAATTGTGACTCCGAAGCCGGAGGAGGCCAGCTGCATCCTGGCATTATAATCTGGTGTCCTGCTGGAAGGCTGTGCTTCATGCCTTAGGGCACATTCAGTGATTTTGGCAAAAGCTGAGCCAATGAGCTGTGTGCCCCATGGGTGGCCAACACTGAGAAGGCTCTCCTGGGCACGTGATGGTAGAGCTGCTGACCACATGATGACGATGCTTCTGCCCTTGCCCTCTCTTCGCCTGTGCAGGATGGGTGTAGTGGATTTCTAACTGGTGGCCAACTTATGACATCCAGCTGAATTGAACTAGCACGGTGCTGGGCATGGGAGGCCCACCTGAGGGTTGGAGTCAGCAGTACAAAAAGGCAGGACAGGAGAAGCTGTGGAAACACTGTTAGGAATGCTGTTTGGAGAAGCTGTTGGTTCTCCTGGGCTGTTCTACTGGGCGACCTTGTCATACTGGCTTTCCTGTTGACCTTGGCTGTTCTTGTGGGAGGAGAAGCTCAGGACCTTTGTTGTCATTGAGAATGGCTACAGTTTATTCTGAGGGCTCTTTGGTCCTCCTCTTGAGCATTTCCTGGCTCTGGAGGGGAAGATGGTCCATTCCTGGAGAAGCTTGGCACATTGGCTTTCCTGATGAGAACTTGGCTTTCCTCCTCACTGAAGGAGTTCAGGACCTCGCTGTTGCCAAGGATGGCTGTGGTACCTTGGGGGAGCTCTGGTTCTTACCTTGAGCATTGATTCCTGGTTCCAGTCCAGATCTCTTAGCCAGCTAGCACAGATTCTTCATCCCACATAGCTTAGATTTCCTACGGCCTGCACGAGACTTTGTCATGGACTCTAGGCCTCCAGTTAGACTTGTGGAAGGCATTGTTATGACCTCTAGGTCTTCAGCTGAACTCATGCGGGATATTAGGATCTAGGCCCTCAGCTGAATTATTTAGGGTTTAGTGTGGAGACAGATTTCCTGGGCTTCTTGCACATGATTCTTGGATGATTCCTTATAAAATAATATTATAAGATGTGTCCTGTATTATATTGTTCACCTTGCAAAAATACCAAACCATGACAGTAGGAGACCCCCAACCTAAAGCCTTCACCCTCTGCACAAGGCCCTCTCCTCCAGGGAGTGGGTACTCCTTTGCAGAGGGCTCTCTGTTGTCACCCAGCATAGCTGATGGGAAGGGCCACACAATGGGTCAGAGAAAACACGTGACAGCATGTGCGGGAGAACCACCCCATGTCCAGTTTCCACGGGGTGGATGGAAACACCATTTCTCTCATGGAAAGCCCAAGGAACAGTTTTCCTGCACCACTCTCAAGAGGGGAGGCTGGGAGTTGTATCTGAGCACACAGGTCCTTCACACCCTCTGTTCCCCGAGACAGCCACCTCAATTCCCTCCCATCCCCCACTTAGCCCACTCATCTATGAGAGTGAAGTAGAATACAGTATTCTCGTGCTTCACAGTTTTCTATACCCTGCACCTTGAAAACAAATCCTGCACATTATTGGTCAAGTCTGGAAAAGCATCTTGACTGTTCTACCTATGGAAAGAGCAGATTTTCTCTCAGCTGTCTACAGCTGTTTTAGCTAGCGAGGGACAGGGCAAGTCGCAGCCCAGGTCACAGCAAGTGCTTGGCTTCTGGCCACCGTCTCTCTCGGCGTGTCACTGCCTGCACTTAGGTTCCTCCCCTCTGCCCGGCACTGTCCCAGTGGGGCAGGGTGATCGCATGAGTCCTGCTTCCCTTTTGCGTCCTTTGACATCTAAATTCTTGAATATTCCTAGGTGCAGAGATGGGTCATTTATATGCCTCTTAATGCGGCAGGCAATTTACTTTTTATTGCATATGATTTTTGTAACTAATCTACTCTGTACTCTCTGCAAAGTAAGTTGTACTAAAAGTTACATGAATAGAAGGAAAATTCTCAGGCTCCATGAAGATAATCATGAAAATATTTTTACACATCTTTTATGCATATGTGAGCACATGAGTAATTTTATGTAAGTGCCGTGTTATATTTATTTTCATTTTTGCTTACTCTCGCTGCTTCCTCAGTCCATGTGACAATTCTCTCTTCTCACAGCCTGGTGTGAAAGATTCCCACACTTTCTATGTGTTCTCATGCATAGTTATACAACCCGGAACTCACAATGAATCTGTACACTGTGCTTCAGGTGTCTGTTGTATCAGAGTAGTATAACTGATAAGTTATAAGTATGTATAATATTATGTATACTTCTCATATTAATATTTTGAGGTAATACTAAGAGTGTTTTTCAATTTTTCATCCATTGGTTTATTGGTGGGCTTTCATTTACAATTGTCCCCCAGTACAAAATTTCACGGGGATGGGTCTCTAGAAGTGGAATAGATGAAGATACAGTTTGATTTAGTTTAGTAGATATTGTCATATTATTGTCAAAGGAAGTTGTATAAAATTTGGCCATTTTTATCAAAAACATCACTTCACACATCACTTCCCTTTTGCCAACCTGCCTGGGTGAGAAATGTCATGTCATTGTTACTTGAATTTGCATCTCTCTGACTACTTGTGAGACTGCGTATCTGCCTTCTGACTCGCTTTCAATTACCAAATATTTTCATTAAGCAGCAGATTTGAGGAAGGCCCAGCAGGCGCCCATATGGGCAGTCCTGGGTGAGACAACTGCTTAGCATTTCATTGTGACTGCGTCAGACACCAGTCCTAGTCCCTTCACCTTCTGCCAATTATCTTCTCTCTCCTCTTTCCTCTCTGAATCTGTTTTGAGGAATCATTGCCTGCCTCTTTCTTAATTCTCCAGAGTTGGGCATATCTATGTAGGACTCTTTTTCTTTTAAAAGACATCTATTCAGAGTCATGATCAGACTATTACATTTAGCAACCAACAGCATGGGTGCAAAAAAGGTCTACATTAAAACCCTTTGTTGGAATGCTTTACACTTTCCACAGAACAGAAACTAAAATAAAACTGTTATACAATTAGTCCCAAACACAGTCCTCAAGTTTTTTGCCCACATGCATGAGTATTGTCTAAAACACATCTTCTTTGTAGCAGCTGGGCCCTGCCACCACTGTGCCTGGCTGAGTTCAGAAATCTGTTGTGACCTGTAGCTTCCCTGTCACTTCTCTAGCTCTCCTCTCCTGCTAAGCTTTGCTTCCTGGAAGTGTTTAAAACCTTCTGCCACTGCCATAGCCACTGCTGCTGCTGGAGCCACCATAGCCACCTTGATTTCGTGGTTTGGTAAAATATTGGCCTCCACCACTGTAGGGTCCAGAGCTTCTGCGTCTACCACCGTAGGGCCCTGAGACACTCTGCACAGTGTTCTCACTGTGCATGGGTCTAAAATTTGAAGACTGACTATTGTAACTGCCAAATTCATTATAGCTTCCCCCACCTCTATAACTGCTTCCATTATTACCAAATCCATTGTAGCCATCTCCGCTGCCACCGTATCCACCCCATGATGGCTGCCATCAAAGCCACTTCGACCACTGAAGTTTCCTTCATGACCAAAACTGCCATTGCCACCAAAACCACCTCCACGACCGCCACCAAAATTTCCAGACCCACTTCGACCTCTCTGGCTAGATGAAGCACTAGCCATCTCCTGCTTCCACAGGGCTTTCCTCACTTCACAGTTGTGGCCATTTACAGTGTGGTATTTTTGAATGACGATCTTATCTATAGAATCATGGTCATTAAAGGTTACAAAAGCAAAGCCCCACTTTTTCCCACTGCCTCAGTTGGTCATAATTTCAATCACTTCAATCTTTCCATATTGCTCAAAATAATCTCGTAGGTGATGCTCTTCAGGATCTTCTTTAATCCCACCAACAAAGATCTTCTTCACCGTGAAGTGGGCACCTGGTCTTTGAGAATCTTCTCTTGAGACAGCTCTCTTTGGTTCCACAATTCTTCCATCTACTTTGTGTGGCCTTGCATTCATGGCTACATCCAGCTCCTTCACAGTGGCATAAATGACAAACCCAAAGCCCCTGGAACGCTTGGTGTTTGGGTCTCTCATTACCACGCAGTCTGTAAGTGTTCCCCATTGCTCACAATGGCTCCTGAGACTCTCATCAGTTGTTTCAAAGCTCAGCCCTCTGATGAAGCGCTTCTGTACCTGCTCGGGCTCCTTGGGAGACTCTGACTTAGACAATCGAAAGAGAGACTGATGATGCTTCCTCCACGGTGTCCACCAGCAGAAAGGAATTTATATAGGACTCTTAAAAATGACTTATGTATTTATTCACAGACAAAACACATTAGAAGCCGGGCGTGGTGGCACACGCCTGTAATCCCAGCACTCGGGAGGCTGAGGCAGGAGGATTGGTATGAGTTCGAGACCAGCCTGAGCTACAAAGTGAGCTTAAGGCCAGCCTGAACTGCATAGTGAGACCCTGTCTCAAAAAGACAAAAAAAAAAAAAAAACATTAGGACTTTAAGATCCTTATTTTACTTTAAGGTATAAAACTATGCCCAGTGTTTTCTTGATTTTTATTTTGTTTTATTGAGAAACAAATAGCAATGAGACAGTATCAAAATTGATGCACAGTGTTCTCAATCCAATGCTATACTTTCAGAAATCTGTATCAAGGTTCCCCTATATGACTAAATCACCATTTGTTCATTTCTCTCCTACACCCAGCTTTCCAGCATTTAACTATTGCTAACAGAGCAGTGGATGTCCTTGTTTATGTCTCTATATTAGTTAGCCTTCTCACTGCAGGAACAAAACACCTGACACCTCTAACTTAAAGAAGAGACTTACTTTCACAGTTTCTGAGGTATCAGTCCATGGCAAGCTGACTCCAAGGTAGGAACATCATAGTGAAAGCGCATGGTGCAGCCCAGCTGCTCACCTCACAGCGGCCAGGAAGCAGAGCGCAGAGGGAAGGCCAGAAAGAAAGGTCCAGGGACCAGAGATAGTCCCAAAGGTCTTGTACCCATGACCCACTCAGACACACCCACTCAGAATTCTGTTTCACAAATTCAGATGTCTATCAAACCAATCAAGTTAATAATCAAGATTAATTTAGTCTTCTTTTGTACCTGTGGGATGTTTGCTGGAGTTACACTGTCAAAGGATTGGCACAGCTTTGACATTCCTGATACTGCCTGTGCAGTCCCAGCCACCAACTGATTTCCCCCTACCTAGGAAGAGAGCCCATTTCTCCTCCTCACCAGCAACTATGTTTGCAGACTTAGTCAAATCTGAATGACATAGTTATCTTATTTTACTTTTTCATCTCTTACCAGTGAAGTTCAGTTATTTCTGGCAGAATTAATGTCACTTGAGCTTTTATGAAGTGACAACTCATTCTGTGCTTATTAATCTATTGAGGCATATTTTTAAAGATTGATTTGTGAGAATCCTTCATATATTCTGCATGCCATTTACGCCAATGGGTATAGAAATTGCAAATGTTTTCTACCAGTTAATTGACCTTCTTTTACATTTTGGAGTAGGACTTTGAGGTCTAGCTTATCAATATTTTACTTCATAGCTGTCTTTGTTCCTTGGTTAAGGAATCCTTACTAACTCGATTTTATAAAATATATTTTACAAAGTTTTTTCCTAAATGTCATACATATATTACTTTTAACACTGAGATGTTTTCACCTGTGTAGACTTCATTTTTTGCACCCAGCGGTGATTGGAATTAATGGTGAATGTTTAAGTTAAAACCTTTATTACACTAAAATGAATTTATTGCATTACACATGGCCAGGAATCCCCTCAGAATCCTCCCTTCACTTGAACACACTAATACCATCATTCTTTCTCCTTCAGAGTAGCTCTAGAAGTCTTTCACTTTTCTTTTCTTTCTTTCTTTTTTTTTTTTTTTTTTGGCGGAACCGAGGATTGAACTCAGGCCCTTGTGCTTGCCAGGGAAGCGCTTATTCCACTGAGCCATCTTTCCAGCCCCTCTTTCACTTTTTTAATGCTGCTGCGAAGTGCCATCCAGTGGAATTCAGGCCATCCGTGGCACAGCCTCGTCCACCTCGTTTTTCTGACTCTTCCTCATGGCTAAGATGACCATGAAAGGTAAACATTTTGAGTCGATCTGGACTCAGAGCCACGATGGTGCAAACAAAGACACTCACAAGAGAGGACTTTCCGGAACTGCTTTAGAAAGTGTCAAGAATGGCGGTTCGTCTGAACAAGGGGGCAGTCCTCTGAGGGAGATTAATGGTGATGTGTCTTTTGTGGTAATAATTTAAAACAACATAAGCATTCATTCTAGTTTTCATTCAAGCTTCACACTTTAAGAATAGTCATGCATGCTGTTATTTCTGTATGTGCCCCAACACTATGTACTGAGAGCCACTCTGACCCTTGTAATTATTTATTTTATTTATTTTATTTTTTTATTGAAGAACAAGGAGAATTGAGACAGTTTTAAATTAAATTAGTAGGACAGATTCAACACTTTATACAATGCACATTGTTTTCATAATGGCTTTTTGTTGTACAAGATGCATACATGATACTCTATGTACAAATACTATTACAGCAGATGCCTCTGATCAATGAATTAAGAGCATGTAGGAGACATAACAGGGCCACCTCACCCCTGACAACTCCCCGGAGCCCCTGCACCCAAGCGCACCGAGCAATGGGAATTTCTCTGACTCTCAGCATCCCGGTTCGGTGAGTCTGACAGAGCCTTTGGCTTCTTCTCATGTGCTCTCTGATCCATCCAGAGCCTCAGGCCCCAAGACATCCTAGCCAGAGACCTGCCTGTGACACCCCAGACAGACCTACCTGGTAACTCCCTAGATCCCCTGGCCCCAAGCCTGCCATGGGACCAAGAACTTCTGTGACCCTGCCGGCACTCGATCCATCCCCGTCCGGCCTGGTGAATGTGAGGGAGAGCTTCTGCACTCCCCAGTGCTCCCCGGACCAGGGATGTAACAAAGAGGAACCACAGGCTCATAGTTGTACCAGAAGAGCTACAACAAAAATGGAACTGAACTCAATAGCTAGATCCAGACCAAGAATAGCTGGATAATCTCAAACTTAATAGATCGGCGCCTGAATCTCATTACATGCTAAGGTTGTAACTGCACCAAAGCTCTACACCAAAGGTCAGAGGTAAGTGCTATACAAAATGACAAAGACAAGGAGCAAAAAGCAATCTCAGGCCTTGAGCCTACCAATAAGTGCAGAGGACACTAACTCAGCTGAAATGGATGAATTAACAGAGGCAGGAAGCAAAGGAACAACAGCAGAAAGGTATAGACGAACTCAGACCAGAATTAATGCCTGAAATAAAAAAAGAAGCTTTTGAATACATAGCATCTGAAGTAATGCATCAAATCCAGAAACGTATGGGGGAAACCCAATGCCCACGCAGAACAAGTACAGAGAACACTATTCCAGCTGAAACATATGAATTAAGAGCATTACAAGCAAAGAAACAACAGAAGAAAGGTAAAGAGGAACTCAGACCACAAATAATTTCTGAAATTAAAAACAAAACTTTGAAATCATAGCATCTGAATAGAGAATCAATTCTGGAAATATATAGAAGAAACCCAATTTGGAAGAAACTCTGCAATAAACAAATTCATAGATACCTCTAAAGAAGGCATTGATTAAAAAAATAGAAGAGATCAGAAATAGGATGGATTCCTGGAATGAGCAATACAGACAAGAAATAGAGCACATGAAGCTGACTCAAAGAGATATAGAAGAACTAAAAATCTCAATCATGAGTCTACAAAACCGTTTGAGTGAAAGCGAAGATAGAGTTTTAGATCTTGAGGACGCTGGCTGTTATTGGCTTATTGAGAGCTGTTATATCTTCTTGATTGAGTTTTGGTAATTTCTACCTTTCAAGGAATCTGTCCATTTCTTGTGTCTTCTATTCTTTGAGTGTAAAGATTTTCGAAGTAGCTATTGATAATCTGAATTTCCACTGGGTCTGTGGTGATTACACCCTTTTCATTCCTTATTGCTTGTATTTGAATTTTTTCTTTCCTCTGTTTGATGAGGTTGGCTAGAGACTTATCAACTTCATTTAGTCTTTCAAAGAACCATCTTTAGCCGGGCATGGTGGCACATGCCTGTAATCCCAGCACTCGGGAGGTTGGGGCAGGAGGATTGTTGTGAGTTCGAGACCAGCCTGAGCTACAAAGTGAGCTTAAGGCCAGACTGAACTGCATAGTGAGACCCTGTCTCAAAAAGACAAAAAAAAAAAAAAAAAAAAACCAAAAAACAAAAAACAAAGAACCATCTTTTTGATTCATTGATTCTTTGAACTGCTTTCTTCATCTCAATTGAATTAATTTCTGCTCTAATCTTTATAATTTCTTCTTGTCTTTGTGCTCTGGCTTTGGTTTGCTCTTCTTTTTCTAGATGTCGGAGGTGCAACATTAGTGTGTTTATTTGTTCCCATTGTTTTTCTAATGTGTGAGTTCATAGCTATGATTTTCCCTCTGAGAACTGTTTTCATTGCATCCCATAAATTCCAGTAAGTTGTGGTTGAATTTTCATTGAATTGTAGATATTGTTGAATTTCTTCCTTAATTTCATCTGTGACCCATTGATTGCTGAGTAAGGTGTTGTTTAATTTTCTTAAGTTTAGTGGGTTTTTCTCGTTTCTTTTGTCATTTATTTCCAGTTTCATTGCACTGTGGTCAGATAATATGCATGGGATAATTTCTATTTTCTTGCATATACTTAAGCATGACTTATGGACTAGTATGTGGTCCATTTTGGAAAATGACCCTTGTGCAGCTTTAAAAAATGTGTATCCAGTTGTGGTTGCATGAAACATTCTGCATATGTCCACCAGGTCCATTTGTTCCAAGATCTGGTTCAGTTCTCATAATTCCTTGCCCATTTTTTGTCTGGTTTACCTATCTTTTTGAGATAAGGTATGTTAAAGTCTCCTGTTAAGATTGTGGTCTTGGATATCAGGTTTTTCATGTCCATTAAGATTTGTCTTACATAGTTGGGTGCTCCTGTGTTTGGTGCACAGATATTTATGAGTGTTACATCTTCCTCTTGAACTTTTCCCCTAACCAATATATAGTGGCCTTCTTTGTGTCATTTGATCATTCTAGGTCTGAAGTTGAGACTGTCTGAGAACAGAATTGCTACTCTTGTTTTTTTCTGAGCTGCTGGGGCATGTAGTATTGTTTTCCATCCTTTGACTTTGAGCCTATGAATGTCTTTTTGAGTTAAGTGTGTTTCTTGTATACAGCATATTGTTGGATTTTGTTTCCTAATCCACCGTGTGAGTGTATTTCTCTTAATTGGTGAATTGAGTCCATTTACATTGATGGTTATAATTGAAATGTGTTGACTTATGATTGTCATGTTATTTACCTGCTGTTGTTTACTCCTTTTTTTCCTGGGTTTACTTGTTTGCCCTGTTTAATGGGTTTCTTCCATTCTCATTCGTGGAGTTCTGGTCATTGTGGTCCCTCTCTAGAACATCTTTCAGCAGCCTGTGAAGGGATGGCTTTGTCATCATGAAATTCTTTAGTTGTTCTTTGTCATGGAAGTATTTCACTTTTCCATCAAACTTGAAAGAGAGTTTTGCAGGTATAGTAGTCTGGGCTGGAATTTGTTTTCATACAAGACTTGAAGAACTCTGCTCCATGCTCTCCTTGCCTTCATGGTTTGTGTAGGGAAGTCGGCTGTAATTCTGATGGGTTTTCCTTTGAATGTGATCTGCTTCTTATCTCCAGCAGATTTCAGTATATTATTCTTGTGCTGGATTTCTGGGATCTTAACTATTATGTATCTGAGTGTGTTTTTAGTTGGGTTGAAGTTATATGGCATTCTGTATGCTTTGGTTACCTGAATGTTGGATTGTTTCCTCATATTTGGGAAGTTTTCTGCTGTTACTTCTGCCTATATTCTTTTTATATCACTTGTATTGACTCCTTCATTCTCATTGATGTCAATAAAGCTCACATTTTTCATCTTGGCATCATCTTGCAGGTGATGGATTATTTTTTCCTGCATCCTCATTGTTTTTAAAAGATCTTTTCTCACCTTTTCACTAGCTGCACCAGCGTCCTCAAGATCTGAAACTCTGTCTTCGCTTTCACTCAAACGGTTTTGTAGACTCGTGATTGAGATTTTTAGTTCTTCTATATCTCTTTGAGTCTGCTTCATGCACTCTATTTCTTGTCTGTATTGCTCATTCCAGGAATCCATCCTATTTCTGATCTCTTCTATTTTTTTAATCAATGTCTTCTTTAGAGGTATCTATGAATTTGTTTACTGCAGAGTTTCTTCCAAATTGGGTTTCCTCTTTGTATTTCCAGAATTGATTCTCTACTTCAGATGCTATGATTTCAAAGTTTTGTTTTTAATTTCAGAAATTATTTGTGCTCTGAGTTCCTCCTTACCTTTCTTCTGTTGTTCCTTTGCTTGCAATGCTCTTAATTCATATGTTTCAGCTGGAATAGTGTTCTCTGCACTTGTTCTGCGTGGGCATTGGGTTTCCCCCATACGTTTCTGGATTTGATGCATTACTTCAGATGCTATGTATTCAAAAGCTTCTTTTTTATTTCAGGCGTTAATTCTGGTCTGAGTTCCTCTATACCTTTCTGCTGTTGTTCCTTTGCTTCCTGCCTCTGTTAATTCATCCATTTCAGCTGAGTTAGTGTCCTCTGCATCTATTGGTAGGCTCAAGGCCTGAGATTGCTTTTTGCTCCTTGTCTTTGTCATTTTGTATAGCACTTACCTCTGACCTTTGGTGTAGAGCTTTGGTGCAGTTACAACCTTAGCGTATAATGAGATTCAGGCGCCGATTTATTAAGTTTGAGATCATCCAGTTATGCTTGGTCTGGATCTAGCTTTTTTGTTGTAGCTCTTCTGGTACAAATGTGAGCCTGTAGTTCCCCTCTGTTAGATCCATGACTCAGGGAGCCCCGGGGAGCACAGAAGCTCTCCCACACACTCCCTGGGCTGTGCTGGGTTTGATCAGGGGCCGGAAGAGTCACAAAACTTCTCACTCGCTCAGCGGCCTTGGGGGCAGGGGATCCGGGGATTTGCAGGGTGGGACTGGGTGCCCCTCTAATTATTGACACCAGCTCTTCGCAGTGAGATTCTTATCTGCCAGCGTCTAAGGACACTGTTATGCTATGTTGATCTTGTTTCTACCTCTATGTCAAGCCCACAGTTTCAATTATGAAACCTCCCATTCTCTGGTAAGATGCTTACCTCTTTTCCTCTTCTTTTCTTCTCTAAATCTTTACATCTTGCTCAGTAAACTACAAGGTCTGCCAGGTTTCCCTTTTATTCCACAGGAAATTCTGGATCGTCCTGATGCATTCTATCAAAAACTGCTGTGATTATTTGAACACTGGCTTTGTTTTGATAAAACCTGAGCACACTGCAGTTTAACATTGATGTCTTACGTCCTCTGTGTATACCTTGCTCCCTATTGTTCAATATGGGATCTTCCGTCATCTCAGCCTTTGTCCCCTCCCTTCCCTCTGTCTCTGTCAGGCTGGGCCTGGCTTGCCTGGACTTTCCAGAATGTAATCGCTCGCTCTGTGTGCCTGGCTTCTGCTCTGTAGGACGCTTTCATGTCTGTGTGGCCACTTCTGTCTACACTGCTTGTTGTTGTTGTTGAGCAGTGTCCTGTCTTGGCCACACAAGCAGGATTTGCTCCTCCACCCCATCTATGGGCACTTAGGTTACTGCTTATCTGTGGCTACTGCACACAGGGCTCAGGGAATATTCCCACAAGGTCTGCGTACAGACGTGCACCCGTCTCCCTTGGGCAAGTCTGGCTAGCTGTAGGAAGGCTAGCTGACAGGGCAAGTAGTGCCTGACTTCCCAAGAATCCTCTGAGCTGTCCACAGAGCGGCTGGGTGGCACCACGTAGCCTGTGCCAGAGCTCTATTTCTGTGGTGTCCTGAACCATCACTTGCTAAATTTTAGCATTCTACATTTTAGTCACATGTTAGAATGCTATCTCATGAAGCCCTTCCTTGGCATTCTCCTGATAATTAATAACACTAAACATTATTTTCAGGTGCTTATTTGCCCTCTGTGTATCTGTGGTTTTGAGACGGACTCTTGGTACGTTTCTCAGGGTAGCCTCGAAGTCCTGGGCTCAGTGAGCCTCCGGGCTCAGCCTCCCGAGTAGCTGGACCCTGGGTGTGCACAGCCGCACCATGCTGGCCTCTGCACGTCTTTGGTGATGCAACTTGAGTGTGTACGGTAAGCATTTTTGCCCACCTGGGGCTAAATTGTTCATCTGCTTAAGCGCTCTTTACACAGATGATTGGCAATTGTTTCTTCCCAGCCAGTCACTTATCTTTTCATTCCCTTAAAATTATCTTTTGAGAAGCAAATGTCTTATATTTTGTCAAATTTGTCCATTTACTTTTTTGAGAGGCCACGTTTGGTATAGCGTCCAAGCTACGCATATCCACCAACAGTCGCACCATTTTCTCTTGTGTACTTCATTTTTTTGCAGTATCAGGGATCAAACCGAAGACCTTGTACTTGCCAGGAGGGCACTTGTTCCACTGAGATGTCTCCCCAGCACTCTCCTATATATTTTATGTTGTCTTTTTTTTGGTGGTACCAGGGATTGAACTCAGGCCCTTGCGCTTGTCAGGGAAGCACTTATTCTACTGAGCCATCTCCCTGGCCCCTCTCCTATATATTTTAAATACGTGTATTTCAGGCCTGTAGTCAGTAAAACTATAAAACAATAATGCTGGTGGTTTGATGGGAGGAACCTCAAGTAATCCTCTCTCAACAGAGAAAAATGAGAATTTGTTAGTATTTACTAGGGTTAAACTAAGACATCAACTTAGTTCTCAGAGTACCTAAAAAAGCCGGGCGTGGTGGCGCATGCTTATAATCCCAGCACTTGGGAGGCTGAGGCAGGAGGATTGTTGTGAGTTCGAGACCAGCCTGAGCTACAAAGTGAGCTTAAGGCCAGCCTGAACTGCATAGTGAGACCCTGCCTCAAAAAGACAAAAAAAAAAAAACCCCAAAAAAAACCAGAGTACCTAAAAAAAAACAAAAAACAAGGGTTTGAAAAGGACAATGTATCAACATGGCTTTGCGAGAGACCGAGAGACCCGCAGCCAGGCCCTGCTTCTACACTTCCTTCTGTGCAATCTCAAATAAGCCCGTTTCCTGTAGGCCAGTTGCAATCCCAGACTGCAGATCTATAATGATTTTTTTTTTTTTTTTTGGTGGAATCGGAGATTGAACTCAGACTCTTGCACTTGCCAGGGAAGCCCTTGTTCTACCGAGCCATCTCCTCAGCCCTCTCTACATTGACTGAAAAAGAAATATTTGAAAAGAAGCTCTTCCAGAGCCTCACCTTACCCAGAATCACTCGTTTTCTCTTCCATGCTGAATCCCTAGAACCCCACAGGTGGCCCGTGAACACCCAGGAGTGACCGTGCCACAGACTGGCCTCAGGAAGGGACCGCGCTGCCCACTTCCAACCTCGAGGGCACGTTTCGTGAGTGGGTCCGTTACAAGCTGGTGCGGAGCGAAGTTATTTTTATTGTAATGAAAATGTCAGAGGCAGTTACATTAGTTACACATATACACAGCAACTTAATAACTGTTAGTCATTGGAGAACATTCAAGAAATACAAACGATGATGATGTATCCACAGCACAGTTCACATCCGTAAGAGGAAAGGCTAAGAGAGAGATGACTAAGTGCTTGGTGTCCACTGAAGCTTGCTTGCGAGGGCTTTTTCTTCTTTAAGGAAGCCAATTGTTACGTGAAGCAAGCCACCCTGCTCCTGCCCAGTCTGCTAAGCCTCCTAGTTAGTGTCCTCTGGGCTTTGGCTGCCTGCTGGACCACGAAGCAGCTGCAGCCATGAGACCTGGGCATGCAGAGTGTGAAAATGTGCACACGCCCTGCATGGTACCCCTTCCAGGACCCCCGGAGCCCAGGGGGGCAGTGAAGACAGGCAGATCCTGGTACACAGGCGCCTGGTACACAGGTGGGGACGGGGAAGCTGGACCCCTGGCATCCTGCCCAGCTCCTTTCTGAAGAGCATATCAGTTCTATCTCTGGCACCTGGCTGGGTCCTGTTTTAAGTGACAGACGGTGACCGTTAGGAGCAGAAGGCCCTGACGGGTGAGCATGCATGGCTCTCACAGAGCTCACAGCTGCCTCTTATGTGCGGGACAGAGAGCTTTCCTTGCTGTCTGGGTCCTGCCTCCTAAGCCAGGCACACAGTTACAGTAAAGACTCAGCAGACCTCAGTGTCCCAATGTAAGTTCTTGTTAGGGACTGGCACTCCCCCTCGCTCAACACACGCACACTCTGCACTGTTCTCTATTCATGAAATAACCAGAGGGCTGAGCCTGATGTGTTGGGAAGTGGAAATGTGGCTCCTGCCACAGCCTCTTGCTCCCTGAACAGAGCTAACAACAGAGCCAGGGCAGAGGGATGTAGGCAGAATGTTCTAAATTCATCCCAGCCACCATCACTGGCTGGTCCTGGCAGGTGCTCTTGCCAGTGGCAGCTACAGGAAGCCAGGAGCCTCCCTTCTCATCTGGCAAAGACCTGTTCCTGGCAAGAGGGGACCTGGCCTCCTGGGCCAGCAGGATGGTGTAGGGTTTTTTTTTTTTTTTCCCAAATTTCATGTACTTGGTACAGGGTCTCATCATGCAGCTCAGACTCATAGTGATCCTCTTTTTCAGCCTCCCCAGCACTGGGATTACAGACACACACCACCACACCTGGTCTTGGTGGCTGGCTTAGCTCCCCTGGGGCAGGGCTGGCAGGCATGTGATACTGGGGATTGAACCTGAGTCCTTGTACTTGTCTAGGCAGGTGCTTGCACCGCTGAGCTATCTCTGCAGCCTAGTGGAGGAGGGAGGTTTCCCAAATCAGGACACCACGCCTGCAGTTCGGATCTGTGCTCTTCCCCCTTGCATCTCAGGCCCTCTGTGGGTTCTGCCCCGTCCTGAACTGCTCCTTATCACCCCTTATCTATTTTCTGACTGGCTATAGGACAGCAAAACGCAGAGTGGGGGACAGAAAAGACGTAAGGTTCACACCTGCCATCAGACCCCAACCAGCCGCCACTACGCTCCCAAGACAAGGTGGGGAGAGAGTAGGTCGTGCTTCAGGGGTCACAACTCTCCTCCTCAGGCTACAAATTCAGGCCCAGGCACCCTGAACTCCTGCTGAGGTCGGAGGTGCAGGTGGTTGGTAGTCCAAACAGGTCCTCCCTGCTGCTTATGGATCCCTCAGGCCCGGCATGGACCAGCAGGGCAGCAGCACCGCTGGCTGCTCTCTGGCGCCACCCAAACGTCCTCTACTGTACAGAAGGCAAAAATGAACCTCCAAGTCACAAGCTAAAGGCCACATGAAACCTGTCTCTCACCGAGAACACCCTTTGCTCCAAAGGCTGATTTGTGCCTTTTTTTTTTTTTTTTAAAAAGGGGAAGAGGGTTACACTCACTGTCCAGAGCAAGTCCAAAGCTTCTGGGTGCTGAGACAACGCCAGCAGGCACAGGAGCCCGAGCTGGGGCTGCCCGTGGTGCTCCACTTCCCCAGAGGCAGGGATTCCCTTGAAGATGGAGCAAACACATGTGTCCATGCTCAGGACCCTGTCACCACTGTCCACGTCAGGACTCAGAGCTGCTCTAGAGACTGCAGCATCAGGCTTGCCTAATCTCAGAACCAGGACCACAGAAGGCCGGGTGCTAGGGCTGAACATCCTGATGAGAAGGCTGGCTTTTGACAGCTCAGAGTCCGGGCACCAGGCAGAGCTCTTCCTTGCACCTGGGGCTTCCTCCACGCACTCTTGCCCTAACCTCAGGGACCCGTGACAGGGACACAGTGTCGTGCATTGTCTGCAGGGGCTCTGAGCGGGGCCTCAGGGCTTTTCCCAGGGTGGCCCCTCTCACCCATGTGGGCATCAGTAGGCTGAGAGGCAGGGGGAGGGGTAGAGAAGGAGGTGACTGGTGAGAAAAGAAGCAAATGAGGGAGGCCTGTGAGAACGAAACACCACAAGCCAGGGCCCTGGGGCTCAGCAGGCAGTAGCAGGGGCATCTGAAAATCAGCGGGTACTCCTGTCTTGAGACTGCTGAGAGCTCAGGGCCTGAGGACTGTGTGATAGGAGCACAGCTGCGAGCAGAGCTGGAGCCAAGTCCTTTGCCTTGTAGGTCTGCACTGTATCCCTCTGGAGGACCAGCCATGGGCGGGGGGGGGGGGGGGGGGGGGGGGGGGGGGGGGGGTGCCCTCTCCCTATAGGAGCTGCCTCACTCACTCCGGGGAATGGCCCAAGATGTCAGGCATGCTTTCCTTGCCTTTGGTGGGAGAAGACAGTGGCCCCGAGGCTCTGAGAAGAGGAAAGGGCTGCTTCCCTAGCACAGAGGAGCTTGGATCTGAAGCCTGGGCCCAGCCTAAAGCACTGACCCTGCTCACAGTGAGCAGGGCCCCAGCCTCAGCTCTTGCTGACATGGTGGAAGGGCCAGCCTGTCAGCTGCCTCCCTTCCAGCCTCGCATCAGCACTCTGTTGGTGAGGGCAGGGGCACGGGTGGTACATCCTGGCACTCATACTCACTGCGGTCTGGACTGTACACACACACTCTGGCCACACATGACAGAATGAGGTACGACACATCCATCAGGACAGACAGTTCACATCTCACCACACAAAGCACAAACATACACATCACAACGGGCTCACGGGCGCAGCAGTGGGCAGTGGGTCTCCCCGGGTCCCCAGGCTCCTCAGCTGCAGGGCATGACAAAAGGCCCCGATCTCGCCTGCCTCTTACCGGACCCTGGCCACCAGCCAGCAGCTGTGAAAAGCAAGCAGAAGCCAGATCCCGGTGTCCCAGGCAGGGCTGCTGCTGCTCTGGGTGTCAAGTGAGCTTCTCACGGTTTGCACTCTGCTCACCAAGGGGATATTTGTAGCTGAGTCTGAGGGCCCGAGAGCACATACGGATAAAATACAATAAATACAGCCAAGCCCCAGACACCCAGCAGGGCCCTGGTCAGTGGCGACGGAGAAGCCACAGCTGCGGTGAGAGTCAAACAGTGCCATGCCTGGGAAGCACAGGGGTGGGGGCACTGCGGTGGGATCCTGTGGCAGGGCAAGCTGGGTGTCGACATCGCAGCATGGTGGCCCTGTACGGGGGGGCCGCACTCTGCCCCACAGCTACTCAGAAAAGGGCGGGAACATGCCTAGGTCAGCAAAGTCCTCGATGTTATAGTTGCCAGTCCCTTGGGTCGGGTCTCCTGGCATGGGCAGCATGTCCTGCAGAAGAGAAGAAAGCAAGCCACAGGGGTCAGCATCTTCACCTTGGAAACCAGGTACATCCCCGAGCCCCACCCACCACTCACCCTTGAAGCCACCTATCTAGCAGATGGCAGGGAAAACTCCCAGCCTGCATAGTCAGGTCCCTAGGGACTGTTTTCCTGGGGCTGGAGGGTCAGCAGGTGAATCACTGAGGGACACACCTTTGTCCTCTGACACTGGGCCCAGGAACAAGGTGATCAGGAAAGACCCAGCCCCAAAGCTCGCAAACAGCAAGATACACCAGAAATGCAATGCCAGGCAGACAGAGCAGGAGTGCAGAGGTCTCAGGGACAAGCCCACAGCCCAGGGGACAGACTCTAGCTTCCCAAGTCTTGCAGGTGCACTGGACTCAAACTACCTGCCTAGAAAACAAGAGTGGCAATTCCCAATGTCTCACTGGGTGTTCAGTCCAAGCTCAGCTCCTGAGAAGGTCTATGAGAAAAGAATTCTGTGGGCAAATAAATTTGGGAAACAAATTTGGTTGGCCTCTGAGAGCTCCGGTTCTCATGGGGCTAATAAAGGTTCTGATAAGTTCTGCAAGAAAGAAACTGAATAACTATTTAACCAGTGTCTCATAAACTTATTTGGCCAAGAATGCGTTTTAGCCTGGTGACCCTGATTAGGAAATCCTGCCCAGTGGGACCTCACGGCAGGAGGTTGGAGTCCCAGATGTGCAGTGGAGAAGCCAGAGGCTGGGCTAGGACTCTGACTACTGAAGGGAGTGTTGCCCTTGTAGGGCCCTGAAGGACACCTGGCTCTGGACCTTCCTCTGTGGGGATGCTTCTGGCCCCAGCCTTAGGGCAGCTCAGGATAAGGATGAGGCAACTGAGGCACAGACCCACGGGAAGGAAGACCTGATCTGAGAGGCTCTGGCTTGGCCACTCCCTTGTCTTGCCTTGCACAGAGCTGTGGCGCTACAGTGGAAGGTCACTGGGCTCACAGCCTGCCCCAAGCCTCCAGGGAAAGTGTACAGGAGCCAAGGAGCCAGGGTTGGAGGGCAGTGCCCACCTGCTGCTTTGGACTCCCAGGTACAGAGGAAACCAGCCTGACTCAAACAGTGGCCACCCTGAGCCTAACCCACGCCAGGGCCTGCAGGCTGTCCTGGGCACGGTGATGAGGGCAGCAGGGCAGCGGAGCCCATCTAGCTGAGGTACCTCTGCTCCAGGCCCGGTCCACCCACCTGGGCCAGGCCTCAGCCTCTGCTCCATGCCTTCCAGATCGCCCTAGGGCTGCCCCAGTGCTAGGGAGGGTCTCCCAGAGGGGCCTCCCCTGCATGTCGCCCACAGGCACCTGCAGGCCCTTCTACTCCTGCCTCCCTCTAGCCCAGGGCAGCCAGAATGTGCGCTGGCTCACTAGGGGCAGGCAGGTGGCGTGCGGCAGGACGAGGGGGAAAGGAAGCAGAGAGAAGGCGCCGGTACCTAGGAGAAGGCGGTGCTCGCTCGATTTACCTGGAACACTTCAGTCTGGCCGGGCTGCTGGTGGGCGTGCTGCTCACCACTCTGCTGCCCGTGGTGCTGGCTCTGCCACTGTGACCAGACCTCGGAAGGCCGCCCCTGGAACTGCCCGCTGCTCTGTGCACCCTCACCTGAAAGAGCCGATGCACAGGACACTGCCTTAAAAGCCACCCGTAGGTCGGTGACACCTAAGAGCCACCCCTGGGTCCCAGGGCCCAGCTGGATTCCTACTTCCTACCACCTAGAGTGCCCCCCACCACTGGGGCACAGAAGCTCCCTACCCACCCCACTCCTGAAGGTCCAGGCCCTCCTGAGCAGCCTTCCCACCTACCCTGACTGAGAGACACGAGCAAGGAGTCCTGGACACTAGGGCATCTATGGGGTCTACAGGGGATTCAAGAGGCCCCCTTCTCACAGGGCAGCCGTGCCCTCCAGACACCCTGCCACGGGACTTTCTCCAGGTACCCCTGCCTAGGCATGGGTCCCCTGCAATTCCTGATAACAGCCCCTTACCCCAGCTAGGGCACCCAGCATCCCCCAGGCCCTGCTGAGGTACTGCCACCCCACTCCTGTCCAGCTCTGGCCAACGGCTTCTTGGTTGCCTATGAGGGAAAGAGCAGGCACTGCTCAGAAGGAAGATGAGCTCCTCGTAAGAGAGAACAGCTTCGCTTCCCTTTATAGTTTATGAAAAATGCCCAAATGAGACAAAGGACAATAGGGGAGGGGCTGGGGAGATGGCTCAGTGGAATAAGTGCTTCCTTGGCAAGTGCAAGGGCCTGAGTTCAAACCCCAGTTCCGCCAAAAAAAGAAAATAGAGGAAATGAGTAGAATCTGGTCAAAAATATCTCTGAGATTCAACCAAAGAGAATTCTTAAGGAAAAACTACTGCCTTTAGGGAGGGCACGGTGAGGCACATCAAACACCTTAGGAACTTTTCCCAGCTTCTCCCTATAAATCACTAGCCAATGCTGATTACCCAGTGTTCTCAGTAGGGGGGGGTGGACTCCCATCCTGCCAGGTCTTCACCTTCCCAGAGCCACGCCCATCACAGGCAGATCTCTCCCATGGCCCTCCTGTCCACTACGGTGAGGTGACGCTGGAAGTGCTCAGGAGCAGTTAACCCCCCCCCCACACACACACTGCCTGAGACATGAAGGGCTTTAATACAGGGGGGGTGCGTGCTCCCAAGTAAACCCTTGATGAGAGCAGCCAGCAGAGTTCTGTGAAATGCAGGGGGGTGTACCGTCTCCTGCTGCAGCCTGAGCCCTGAGGCCCACTGTGCCTACAAGCTTTTGCTGCAGAACCAGCCCCAGTGGCAGGCACTGAAAGGCTTTATCTGGATCAGCGACTTCTCTGATGAGATAACGAGTATGACCTTCAGAATGACCTTCCAGTGACCCGCAGCGCTGATGGATATGGTTGGGTGGTGAAGCATACACAGGCTTCCTCCTGGAAGGAGCCCGGTGGTCTCTGACGTACAAAGGTCCTGTGTGGAGTTGCATGAGCTGGGTTCCTTGGGGTGCAGCTCTTGGGCAAAAGCCAGACTGCTGCCGCTGTGGCTGAGTGCTTGGGTCACCAGCCAGGCTGCGTGTCTTTGTAGATTGTTTTCTGTCAGGCTTCACTTGAGCCAGCTGGGTGGGCCTCCAGAACCTGGGCCGGAATCCTGAGAAGCTTGTGCTTTTCTATGTTGTTGAGGCAGGGATGGCATCTTCTTTTCTTTTGACTGAAATTTGATGCTATAATTTCATTCTTGGTAAGTAACATTTTCCCTTAGCTGACTTAGAAATTACCCGAAGACTCAAGGGTCATTTGCAGTCCTGCTCAGAGGTGGCTACAGGATTTGGTTCAGCTCAGTTTCTCAGTCAGGAATGACTGTGCTAGCCCCAGGGGACATGTGGAAATGGGTGCAGACATTTTTTTCTTATCCTCAATAGTAGAACACTGTGGATAAGGGCCGAGGCTGCTGTTAAACACCCTACAAGAAAGGTTCTGCCCTTCCCATCAAAGAATGATCCAGCCCCCACCTCTACAGTGCAGGGGCTGAGACGAAGTCAACAAAGAACATCAGAGGGGTAGCTCATCCCCTTATAAATGCCTTCTGGGCCCCTCTTAACAAAGACCACAATTCCCCAGGCTTCCTGGCTAGACCTCTCCTTCCCAGCCCTAACCAGTAGGCACAAAGAGGTCTCCTCTGCAAATGTTTCAGACTATCAGATCCTGTCATCCTCCCGTTCCTCTCCAATTATGCATCATCATAATTCTCATCAAGAGAATGGCCAGACACATTCCTTCCATTTGCCTCTCTGAAGTCAGTCTGGCCAGGTGGGGCTGGCCAGGTGGAAGTGGTTCTCTAAGGAAGGGCCATATCACGGGTGTTTCTTGTTCTCTCAGTTCATCTGCTGTGGCCTGACCTGATGTGTGTCATGCATGAATGAGCTGCTTGAGCTACTTCATCCTGAACTGGAAAGGCATGAACAGAAGAGCACAGGCACGTCTGTGCTTGCTGGTATCTGGAAGCCAGCAAACTGCTAAGAAAGCACTAGCTGAGGAATGAAAACCCAGCCTCTGCCACACCTCGCAGCCACTTTTGTGTTCAAGATTTTGGTGCTTGGTTCCCAGCATTTCTATGAGAAATAGGATGCTGATGAGCAGATGAGACAGAGAGGCACAGAGCAAAGGCACTGGCTACCAGCTTCTGGCCACACGGCCGAGTCCCCCTCCCCTCCCCTTGTGATCCTATAAACCAGCAGCTCCCAACCTTCTAACCCCAGGGACCAGCTTTGTGGAAGATGATTTTTCTATGGTGGGGTGAGGCGATATGGGGACGACTCAAGCACATTACATTTATTGTACACTTCATTTCTATTATTATTACACTGTAGTATGCAATAAAATAATTATGCAATTCAGCCACAGTGCAGGGTCAGTGAAGGCCCTGACTTGTTCCCCACGAACTAGACGCTGTCCTCTGGGGGGTGATGGAACACAGGGACACTTGAAGCTTCCCTGATGTCCAGTCTAAGCTCCCTTTGCTCACTGTCACTACAGAAAACCCTGCTTCACAAAGATAGGGTGCTAGAAATCAAAACAGACTTTTGCGATTTTTATGGCAATCTCGGGATATTTTTTTTCTTGGATTTAATCCAAAAACCATGCAGGTTTGAAGTTATCACAAATACTTTTAAGAACCCATTCATTTTTATCTCAAGCAATCGATCCTCTTTCAGCATGAATGAAGTCGACCCACGTGGCTTACTGATAAATAGGTTGCTGACCCCTTCCTTCCCAGGTTGAGGTCTTCTGCGCTTAGGAAGTAAGGCTGAGGCTATTTTGAGAGCCGAGATAGGTGATCAAGCACTGTCTGAGAGCAAGAAAGGTCTGGCTCGGTCTCTCAAAATCTCTGCTAATGTTTGAAAATGTCAGAATCCCAAGGTTCACTCTCCAGACCCACAATTCCAGGTTAGCTTCGTCTGCATCCACTTTATTGCTGACCTAAACCCAGCTTCATTCTCCCCCGAAGCAACAGACTGAGTTCATTGAGCAGGTTGAATGTCACATCTTGTAGGCACATCCTGTGGCACTGAGATGTGTCACCAGCGGTGACCGTTTCTCTAGAAGAAATCTCTGGAGTGGCTCTCCTGATTCAGAAACCATAACCAGTGATCGATCAGCCTCGGGGAAGCCAGTGGGTGCACGGGAGCCTGGCATGCACTGCATCGCTCTCTTCACGGAGCTGCATGAACTGATATTAATAATTCATGCATATGTTGATGATGTCAGTTACATCCTTCAAAACATAGAGAGTTCAGATGCCATTTTTCAGATAGCCAGCATTTCTCTAAGGATGACACAGTATATAAACTCACATTCAGAAGCAAGCTCCTTTTTTTTTTTTTTTTTTTTTCTTTTGAGATAGGGTCTCACTATGTAACACAGGCTGGGCTTAAACTCGATCGCATAGCCCTGGCTGGCCTCAAAGTCACAGCAAACCTCCTGGCTCAGCCTCCAGAGTGCTGGGATTGCAGGTGTGTTCCACGTTACCAGAAGCGACCTCTTTGACCCGAGAAATGTCCAGTCATGGCAGCTGCTTCTTCCATACATACATCAACACAAAATGACCAGTTCACTTCTCCTGATATGTGATCATTCAAAGACACGAATAGTTTTGCAGCTGTGGTTTTGGAGGCAATAAAAGTACACACAACGTATCCCTGTATACCTCCTCCTGAAAAGTATACTGCACAACAAAGCATTGTTTCTTTGTCATTAAGAATTTAAATTGGGAGCTTGCAAGATAGCTCAGTGGTCTAAGCGCCTGTCTGGAAAGCATAAGGACCTGAGTTCAATCCCCATTATCACATGCTGTGCCAGCCCCAGAACCCGAGGCCCACTGTGTGGGCCTTGAAATCAGGTGTGGTGGTGCACACCTATAATCCCAGAACTGGGCAGGCTGTGAAAGGAGGATCACTAAGAGTCTGAGCTGCATAGTGAGATCCTGTATCAAACAAATAATAAAAAACAAAGAATTTAAATTGGTAGATTCATCAACCTAGAATAGATGCCACAGTGACTCAAGACCCTCTGCGTGAGGGTTGTCCAGGTATAGCACTACCCAAAACAGAAACACACACCACCTTTTAAACTGCAGCCTGGCCCAGAAGTTCATGACAAGCGTGCTTAGCAGCAGGCAGGATCACCTCTTCACCAAGAGCAAAGGGCTTCTTCACTTTAGCAAGGCTGTCAGCCGCTAAGAATGGTGCTCACCACGCAGACCCCCTTGATGAAGCCGTGGCCTCCAGTAGCCATCTGTCCCTCGTGCTCACATCTATTTTCTTTCTAAAAACCTTAAGGGTTGTCTGTTAGTGCAGCGTGCTCGGTCTACAGGCGGGTAAGCAGCTTTGAAGTTTTTGCGGCTTCATTGGACAGCCAATTGCTACATACTTCACAAAGCAGGCTTGGGGAAGATAATCCACCTATAGCGGCAAACCCGTAATTTAAGTTGAATTCTTGGTATTTTCTTTTAAACGTGGCTTTTTTTTTTGTTGGTAGACTCGGAGGCCTCTGCTGTCTCATCATTATGTCTTTCTTTCAAAGTAGCTCGCCAGCACTGTTTATTTTCATTCATTTTGGCTAGGACTAGCTTGTGGGCTTATCCAAACTGTGACTAAAACAAGGGCACAGGTCAGGAAAGAGGCTCTGATGACAGTGGTAAATAAAATAATAGGCATGTTACGCACAGACCAGCAAACAAGTGCTGGATTCTGACATAAAGTCTGCCCTGAGAAGCAGCTGCACAATGGAAGCCCAGCTACTGACTTGCTGCTATGCAGCTTGCCAGCAGATGCTGCTTAATTGTCCCTCTCCACTGACTGGATGGGGTTTTGATCTGAGTCTGCAAGCAACTGACCTATCGTGGGCCCTGTGCAGTCGCACCCCTACTAATGTCCATCTGGGTCTGCAGCTGCTCCCTAGAGCTACCATCACCGCCTCAGCTCCACCTCAGATCATCAAGCGTTACATTTTCATAAGGAGCACACACCTAGACCCTTTGCACGCGCAGTGGGGTTAAAGGTTGTCTGGGAATCGGTTGCTGCTGCCACTGCCACTGATCTGACAAGAAATGGAGCTCAGGAAGTAGCCTGAGCAATGGTGAGCGGCTGTGCATACAGATGAACCTTTACTTGCTGGACCACTATTCACCTCCCGCTGTTCATGCTGGCTCCTAACAGCTCACAGACTGGTACTGGTCCATGGCCCTGTGGTTGGGGATCCCTGCTGTAAGAACATCTCCTGTGCCACTTTGCAACGTAAGGTGTAGTCAGTGGAGGAGGCTTCTCCTCCTCGGCCGGGTGACTTTTGCTTTTACCAGCAATGGGCAATTGCTCCAGGGAATTGCTCACTCTTCACCCTGATTCTCTGCCACACGAGAGCTGCCTCCTGTGACCAGTCCACCTGCAGGCACTGTCCTTTTGGCTACAGGTGACTCTGGACCACCTGGTGTGTGATGCCACAGGTCTGGCCACCTGCACCTTCAAGAGATCAGCTCAGCCGGTGGGGCAGGCACCCCTGAGGTCACCCACAGCTGACGCCCCTACACGGTGTCAGTGATTCCTGTGTCCTGGTGGCAGTTGAGCCTTCCTAGTTGAGGCTGAGCCTGCAGGCCTGGGTCTCCTCTTACAAGGTCCTACTTCCATCCTTGTGTTTACTCTTCTGCTTAAGACCCGGAAGCTGCTACTCACATGGGCTATTCCTATATTCCTCAGGCTCCTCTTTATCAGCCTTTATTAAACTTCAAGTCACTGGGGTGGTGTCTGTCTGACGATGCAGCTTGTCAGGCACACATTGTCCCCCTGTGTGGTCATGTGATTTCCTACTTCCACTTCTGGATACCACTCTTCACATGTACTAGTGTTGGCTCTGACCAGAGTCAAAATGAAAGTGAGGCTAAGGTGGTGACACTGGCTGGCTTACAGCCCCAGCAGACTTTAGTGGAGGGAAACACGCAAGTAAAAACCCAGTGCACAGGGTACAGGAGGCTCAAGCTCAGGCATGGCCCTTTCTGTCCTCAGCATGTGAACTCAGGCTGCTGTCAAAGTTCTGGCCCAAGGTAACATCTATGCTCACTGCCCCACGAGGTCACCCTTGGGTGACAGTTGGCAAGGCTGCCCCGACAGGTGAACCCTGCCTGATCAGCCAGCCAGAGCATGAGTCCAGGACTGGTTGCTCGGTCTCTGGGCTCCAGTGCCTGGAGAGGGCGACAAGCTGTGCGCACAATGGCCCTGGCACAGGTAGGGGAAGAGCCGTTGCTCAGCGCCGACGTACGCACTACTGTTTTGACAGCTAATTTAACTTTCATGGAATGTTGTTCGGGGTGCTCACGTGGTGCCTCTCACTGTGCAGCTCCCCGCTGGAGCCCAGCCCCATGGTCCTCTTTCTGAACCCTTCTTCTCACCCTGCCCAGGACCTGCTTCCCCATACCCCACTGGCAGCCTCCTCACTGCCCTGCTCCCTGTCTCTCTGGATGGAGTCCGTTCCTCCCTCTGCCCTCCAGGATCTCCCTCAGCAGAAGTCAGCCGCACGCAAGGGCACACCGGGCAGGGCTCCACCACCCCGTCCCCCCCTCTCAGGCTGCCTCCTAGCCTGTATGCACCCCTCATACTCCTTCCGCCAGATTCCCACACAGTGAGAGGCTGTGGCACACTGCCCCATCCTGAGGCCTCCCTGGAGGGCTCCAGCCCCCTCCTCATAATGCAGATGAAGGCTCTGTCAGTTCTGAACTGGAAAGTGACACTGAAACCTGAGGCAGTGCTTGACGCAGCCCCTGATGATCCTAGGCCCCATGCACGACTACTCTAAGAGGCCTGGCGCCTCGGTTTATTTACCTGGGAAATGAGAATGACAATGGCACACTATACATCATCGATGGTCACACAGGAATGTGATCGACGATGTATAGTGTGCCTAAGGAGAGTCACGTGGCATTCCTCTCTGAGGGCTATGAGAGTACAGCATGAATTGAAATAGCTGGGGCAGGAGCACCTGGCCACCGTGCCTACGGCCAGAGCGCAGGGCTCCCAGGCACACAGGGCCTTGCTGGCCTCCCTTGACCTGCTGGTGCCTACCCATCTCTGGGTGTGCACTGTGCCCAGGCCCTCCCTGCTTCCACCCAGGCCCAGCTCGCATACAAGCCTTGCTGAGTCAGAGTAAGCCAGTGCCAGCAGAAGCACTGGAAGATATGGAACTTCCTCAGGAGGAGGCCAAGGAGGGTCCCCGCCCAGCTGAGGGTCAGGCACAGGGAGCGTTCCCCTATGTGACAGCAGGGTGGGGGAGGCTGACATCTCGGCCTTGGAGTCTGTGAGCCAGGGCCTGATGACCAAGCACCAGGTAGAGAGAGGCCTCTTCCTTCCTACAGTGCACCAGACCTCTCGTCTCCACATCATGGAGCCACAAGGCAAGGACACATGCACTGTACACAAGCACCCGCTGGGGCAAGCAGGTAGTGGGAAGTGCTGAGCCCAGGACCCGGATGAGGGCAGAAGCACAGCCAGAGGCTTACAACTTGCCAAATGGAACTCAGATGTCCAGGCTCAGTGCCATGACTCCCAGCTGGCTGTCATCAGTGACAGCACTGTGGCATGGAGTGCTGGCCTGGGGAGAGACGCTGACCCTGAGCCGTGCCCAGGAGGCGAGAGCACGGGGCCCTCTGCAGCCTGAGGTTTCATTACAAAGCTGAGAATGTTGTTCTCCTATGCAACACAATCCCACCCTTGCAACACTGGCTAAAGAGTGTTATAGTGTTACTGCCATGGTGCTCATCTCTATATTCTCTGATTTCTGAAACAAGACTTCAGGTTTTTGATTTTTGAGACCTGAAATTCCTTGCAAGGGACACAGACAAGTACACCAGCAGTTAGGTTCCATCAGAACATGGAATACAGTCCTCATGCCTTGAAACAATAAGTCAAATGACAGGGCTAAGTCTAAGCATCCAGCATCTTGGGAGCACCATGCTCCTCCTCTTCCTGCTCAGAGAGAGAAGAGATGCCCAGAAACTCAGACCTCCTCCCTGTACTTGGGGAACACAGACTGTCCCTAACGGGGATGCCCAGATCGCACTATTGTGGCTCTCCCAGGAATAGTTCCTTCCCTCCCCACCTACCGAACCCTGGAGTTCTGTTGGCAAGGCTGGAGTAGGCGTTGCCACTTGGCGAGGAGGTGGCTGGGCTGGAGAGGGGGCTGTAGGAGGCCGGGTCCGCCGGGTAGGTGTGGCTCGTTCCAATTCCAAAGGGAGATGACTGGGTCTTACTGGACTGAGGAAGGGATTTGCAGCCGTCAGGGTGAAACTTCACCAGTCACCACCTCCCGCTGTCCCTGGCCACTGCCCTCAGGTGCCCCAGACAGTGGCAGGGCCTGCTCTGGACCAACTGGGACTCCCCGGGCTCTCAGGGTTGGCTGGACAGAGGCCCTGGACACAGAGGGTGAGTCTGGCCACAGTGACAGTGAATACTGCCATTTTCCCTCACCCATCAATGCCTGTCCTCCCTCCCAGCAAGGGGCCCAGGTGCATCCAGGTAGGTACACCTTGACCTGCTCACATCCTGCCAGCTTCCCCAGGACAAGGCTGCCAGAACCACAGATGGTGCCAGTATCAGGGACTCAGCACTCAGCACCCTTGGGGCCGGTGCTGCTGTGGGGTAGTCAGTTACCTCAGAGCTGGGGCCCATGGCAACACACTGAAGTGCTCTGGGCTCTGGAACGCTGGGCCGTACCTGTCCAGGGAAGGGTGGACGGCTCCCTGTCCATGCAGCCTGACTCTGGCTTAGCTGCCGGGAGATCTGGGACATGTTCTGGCCCGTCGACGAGGAGGACTGAATGTCATTCACCCCAGGCACGTGAACCACTGAAGAGCTAGAAGAGAGGCAAGCGCGTCTACCCAGGGCACCTGGAGCCTGTGTCCCAGCCAAGCCTCACCAGCAGCTGCCCTGACCCTGCCGGGAAGTCCTGCCATGCGCAGTCTACGTGCTCAGCTTCCTCCTCAGGTCTCGTGGCAACTCCTGCTCAGCTCCATCCCTTCTTCTTGACACCACCCCCAGAGTGCACCGCGTCTGCGCTCTCTGCCTCACGCCCCCTGAATGCTGCGCGGGCAGTGTGGCACCCGATGCAGTGCATAGCACACGGTCCAAGTAGGTCCAATCTTGGTCCTGGTCGTGTCTATACTGCTGCTGCCTCCTACAGGACGCATTCCCAGCGCTGGATGGCACCTCAGCTCACTAGAGATGGACGGGTGGGAAGACCTCCATGTCATCTCGGGCCCTTCCTCCTGCCTCCTCAGGACTGGCCCAGTGTTCCAGGTGCTGGGTGCCAAGCAAGAACCCCGGGGGTATGAAGGCCTAACCTCAGCAGATCTTAATGTCAGCGGGTGTTCAGTCGGGTTTTGAAAGGGAGGCAGGTGACAGACACATGCAGATGACTGGGTACAATTTTATTGGATTTTAACATCTCTCTATGTTACCCAGTCCTTCTTAAGATCACAGAAAGGGGTAGCTGCTAATGTAATGAGAAACACCATTCTCATCCTCTGAAAACCACGTCTTTACTCAGCACTGGGCTCCCTCCCTGGCCTCCTCCAGATGACAGAAGACTGTGGAGGGCATTTTCTCATTACTGTTCTTCATAGAGCCTGGCACACCCCGATGGCCTAGGGGCTCTCCCCAAGACACTGGCTGATGAAAGCATGGGGCATCTTAGGCCAAAGTACTGGTCCCTGTGCCCAGCCCTCCAGGTCCCCAGAGCTGTGTGACATAGACTGGCCTCTGGGACCACAGCAGAAGGTCTCAGGGATGAAGACACACTTAGGGACACAGTAGTGCCATCCTGTTAGGGACCCAGACTACCTATGACTGAGACAGGCACGAGAAGCCATCATGCCATGCCCCACCTGATCCTGAGACAGCTCAGGCCCTCTAGATTTATAGGAAATTCTGCCCATTTGGTGGGCGTTAGCCCTAATAGGCATTTCTCTAACCATCCACTGGCCCTGAGAGCTAGGGAATGAGGTGATTCCTGACACCTTGCCAGCTGTCCCCAGCACCGCCCCCACCCCATGGCTGGAGACCAACCTGGGCACAGCCAGTGCCCCAGGACCTTTGGACTGGTCTGGGGCTGCATAACTAGGACCACTCACTGCCTGGCATGTGCTGCCTCAGAGTGGAGTTCTGAGACCCAGGTCTGTCCTGAACCTACCACCCCAGTACCTGAAGGCTTTTCCAGAGTGTCCAGGAGGGAATGGGCTCCCCTGCGAATAGATCTGCTGGGCTCCGGCTGCCGAGGCAGAAGTCATCATCTTCTTCTCCGCTAGGAAAACCAGAGTGGGTGTCACACAAATAGCCCCAGGCTGCTGGCTCTTGCCTCCTGGGATGGCCACAGCCACTTGCAAACCAGGCACTCCATGAGAGCTGGGAAGAGCAGAGACCATGAAGGGGACCTCACTTCAGGCCCCCTTTCCAGCCACAGGTGAACAGGGGAGGATGCCCGGGGCACCAGTCCATGGCACCCAGGATGGCCCTCAGTCCTATCCTGGATCACACTCTTCCTTGCCGACGAAGGAATGCTCAAGACTGAGTTTAGTAACAGAGCCAAGAGCATCTAATGCTGCTCATGACCCAGCGAGGAATGTGTGCAGGAACAAGGACAGACATGGGTTGGGAGGCAGCCCTTCACTACAACACATAGGCTCGGGGGTACATCTGCCCTCCATCCCCAAATCTCAGAGCACCTGCATCTCTAATGCCCACCACCCCCGCCTGCAGCACGCGACTGGAGACAGAATGTACGGAGCAGCCGCAGGGCGCTCTCTGCCTCCAGACTCTGGCCGACTTGTGCCTCTGTCTCGGGGTGTTGCAGCAGCAGGGCAGGGGCAGTTGCTCGGGCTTGGGGTCTGGAGTAGGAAGCCATGCCTGAGCCAGGGCTCCGCCATGTGCACAGTCTCTGGGACAGCTCAGGGCAGAGGGGCCATGGGGCTGCCTCCTGGCTCCGGCCGTGTTCTGCGATGCCATGAGGCAGACCAAGTCCTTAGGGACAGAGGTGCCTAGGCTAATGGACCTGCACCACTGCTCAGGCCCTGGCCTTCAGCTTTGGGAAGGACAAGAGCAGAGGAGGACAGAGAGGGTTAGAACCTGCAGGCGGAAGGTCGACTTAGGCCATTAAGCTTCGTCTTAATTTCAAGATTCTTGGTAGTTTGGATAAATAACCAACGTGGGTTTTCTTACTACTCTAAAACAGTTATTAGTAGGGGACAAGATTATGTGTGCATCTTTGTGTGTGTGTGTGTGTGTGTGTGTGTGTGTGTGCGCGCGTGGGCGCGCGCGCGCGTGCGCACGCATGTGCACACATGTGCATCTTTGGCTATCATATTATTCCGTCTTTTCATCTTTATTTTGATCTACCTAGAAAGATGAAGAAAGGTACACAGAGGTCAGCTACTACAGTTCCGCTTTATCAGCATCTTCCGGTGTTTGCAGAGATTCTGGCTTCCCCACGTTCCAGGGTTCATGATATTCATATCCTCGTTGTAGGTTGCTCCTTCCACCTGCATGGTGCTGCCGCTTTACCCGCGAGGTGCTGTGAAGACTCCTTCCCCCCACCCCGGGTTCACAGAACGCCAGAATGTCTCCGCGGCCCACTCTGCTTCAGCGACTGCTGCGCCCGAGAGCGCATGCCCCGCAGGAACAGCCGACCTGCAGGCCCTGGGCCTCGGCCTGCTTCATCTTCCTTGGTAGCCACACTCTTGTGCCATCTCATTTTATCTTCTTTCTGGGAATTTTACAACTTGCTAACAATTTCTTTGGAAGTAGTCTGGAAGGAAAGCCTCTTTCTTTCCTGCCTGCCTGCCTCCCTCTTTAAAAATATATTGTCCTCAACAGCTGTGTATAAAAATACATGAAGCCCTGAATTTCTCCATAAATGCAAGCTATAATACATACCAACCAGAAACTTTTACCTGTTTGCTACACTCAGTCCAAAAAATACCTGGATCTTTGTTGAAATGCTTTTTTTTTTCAGAACTGGGGATTGAACTCAGGCCCTTACACTTGCCAGGGAAGTGCTTATTCCACTAAGCCATCTCCCCAGCCCCTGTTGAAATGCTTTGAAATTGCAGCTTTTATTGTTTATCGTGGTGTCATCTAACAGTTCCAGGTGCTGCTAACTTCGAGTTCACATAGAAACAAGTATGATCTCTTATAACTGATGTCTTCAGACAGCAAGGGTAGCCAGCGCAAGTCTGAAGATGTCTTTCTGTCTAGGAAAGCAGTCCAGCTGGTGGAAACCTCTGGGATTACGTCTTCTTTCTCAGTTCTCTGGATACACTTAGTATCCAAGGAAGTCTAAGTGAAGATTTCCCTTTGTGGATGCTTTCAAGATCTTCACCATCTGAATCAAAGTTTTAAAAAGTGACTAATACAATAGACTATGTTGAGGTGTGAGTTCCTTTGCTATTTTTAGTCAGGCTTGCATGGAACTCTTGCAGTTGGAAGACCCATGTTTTCCATGAGGAGTGGATTCTTATGTTTTTCTAATTTACTCACTTGGATTTCTGCACTACAGTATCAGTCTGCTTTGCCCCATCTCCCCTGTGAGTGATGTGTCCCCAAGACAGACAGGACAGTTCTTTCCGGAATCTCCTAGAGGAGCGAAGCTGGGGACTTCCTGAACTTCCTCTTCTTTACTATAAGACTCCTTCACAAAGAAGTTCCTTCACCTGACTGCTCCTTCTGCATTGCTCACCCCTTTCCTCCTCTTCTTCCTGTTTCATCATTGTAGTCAGAAGACATCTGCATGTATCAGATTAAAACTTCAGATGGTTCTCCGAGATGCCGTGTCTTACTGCAGGGAGGACAGACGTATCAAGTGTGCTCCTGTCCCCTCTTGCTGCAGAGATGACACGCTGGCACCTGTGGGCGGCCCGGGACCTTGCCCTCAGAGAGGTGGCACTGGCACTGTCCTTGCTTCCTGAGCCTCGGTCCCAGCCCCACGGGACACAGGCTCTATTCTCCCACCAGCGTGCACACTTGAGGACAGAGGTGCATCCAGGCCACAGCCCCTGCTGCCCGGTGACCACCTCATACCTTCATCCTAGGAGGAGGGTCGGGGTCTCCTCCAGCCACAGCATCTCTTGTGCTTCCTTTTCTCCCTGTAAGCGGCCCTGCCTGAGGAAGCTTCTCACAGAAATACCCAGACCATGTGCTGATGAATTTTTTTTTACTGACTTTGGAACCAACAAAGGCCTTTCTATATTTTCTACTCTATCAAACTCTGTGGAGCTCTGGGTGGGAGACTGAGGCAGCTCCACGTGGTAGCACCAGTCCTCTGCACTGATACTGATGTGGTGGACAATCTAACGGCAGCCTAGAGGAGCTGCTGGGTGAGTTATGTCCTCCACACAGTGGAACTCTATGGTGGTAACAAAATGCTTTGGACTGTTTAATTTTGTGGAGATACTTTCATAATAAACTGTCACATAGAAAAGCAAGCTTTTCAATAAGACAAGCTCAATTTTATCGACACAATGAAAACATATATAGAAAGAGACCGAAGGACACCCTCTAAAAAGTCAAAAATAAGTATATCCAGGTGGTTAGGAGAGTTGTTTTTCTCCGTTATTTCACATTTTAATTTTAAAATGGGGTCCTTTGTTATTTATTAAGTTAGAGTTTCTAATAGGGACACACCTTTGGCTTAATAATAAATATACACTAGCAGTGGATTAGTAGTTAATGTATCCTAATTCCTTAAATTTCAAACATGAGCTGCCAGCACCCCAGGTAACCAGAAAGTAGGAGGTGTGGTCAGCACTGTGGAGAACTCATTCGACCTCCCATGCCTGAGACCTCCTGCCCTGGACTCCCTGCACCGGGCAGAGGTTGCTCTCAACTCCCCTGGTGCCCCCTCACCCCCCCCCTGCAAGAGTAGCACTCTTCAGACAGCCGGAGAGCAACTGCAAACCCCACACCCCCACGACCTGAGCCACTCAGAAACTCACAAGCACTGATTCCTGCAAACATCTCAGCAAAACGGGGGTCTCTCTCCTGGGAGAAGATAGCATCTGCCTTTTCCACTGACTTGCCAGCCTCATGAACACCAGCAGGCAGGTTGGGGACCGGGACCTGTTGGCACATTTGAAGAACACCACCAGCGTGTGAGGCAGTCGCCACTTTCCTTTGGAAGTGCCCTGCCCTGAGACTGCCCGCCTGTCCAGCCTGAGTGTTTTCATAAAGTGGGGGCTGTGCTATTTGAGGGCAGGGACAGCCAGTCTGAGGTGTACCCTTGTCAAAGGAAGACAGG
>PVKA01012129.1:0-58730 GCA_004027165.1 Ctenomys sociabilis | reverse complement strand
CACTAGGTAAATAATTATTGAATTTTTGATATAATTCAGCTATAAAAAACCTGTAAATATAATATCATGTATGCACCTTGTACAATACCAAAACGTTATGAAAACAGTTTGCTATGTATTAATTCATCGACTCTGTATGGTTAAGGTGTTTTGAAACTGTCTGATTGACATTTGTATTTTAATAAAATAAAAATAAATGAAAAAAGAGAAAATAGACATAAATTTATGTAGAAGCATTAAAAAAAAAAAGAAGGAATGAAAAGGTTTATTGAGCTCACAGTTAGGGGAGGTTTCAGTCCATACTCAGCTGGCTCCAAGGCAGATTGGCACAGGGCAGAGAGCAATCTTTCATGGCAGTGGCGAAGATTGGAGAGCAAAAGGAGTGGCAGCAGCTCAGGGAGCTAGCCAACCTCTCTCCCCACCTTACATTGTAATGCAAATTACCCACCCCACAGCCAGGAGTAGCACTCACACCTGCAACCCCAGCACTGGATCAAGAATCAGTCATTAATTCCTGAAGCTACCCCATGACTGCATGAGGCTTTGGGGAGACAACCAGATACAAACCATAACAATATTATTTTACAGCAACAGGTACAGAGATCAGTCACCAAAGAGGCATGACTGATTGCAAGCCGCAGAGGTGAGTCCTCTTCCCATACTTCTGGAAACAAGACTCTCAAAACTTCATATCATGATGGTCAGACATCTCAGACTGATGCAGGTACCATTCTTCTTCTCAGGATATGGTTAGTCAGTATCAAGGCCAAAGCAATGGACTTGAGTGCGAGGGAAGCTGGCTGGTTTGGGGTGAAAGAAATGGTCCAACTTGGAGAGGAGCTCACATCCCATGTGAGGAATAGGGTACTCAGGCATGCATAAGGATTCATATTTGATAAAGTGTCTACCAGTTTCACAGGGCCTGCCCTGACAGAAGTCCTTTTCAGAGGAAGTTCCCTTGGCACAGATAACTTGGACTTGTGGAGAGGTCACAGGCCGAGTTACAACTGTTCGTCCCCACTGTCCACCATAAAAGTCAGAGACTTTCCCCCAATTTTGGTAAAGACCATGGGCTCCAAGGGGCCTGGTCTAATGGAGCCTGGTCTGCACTATTGGCATCAAAGAGGAGAAGCATAGGCTGGGTGGCCCCACACGATCAGGCTCCTTTGTATCCCTGAGATGGGGAGGGGATTTATCTTTCCAGTGTCCAGACTGTCTGCAGCATGCATCTTGGTCAACTGCCAGGGCACGGGGATTGCCAGCAGTTTTACACTGTGAAGCTTTGGGGCCCGCAAGGCTTGCGTTGCATGGTGGGATGGTATGGTGGGATTGGTGGCGTTGGCATGGTGGGATTTCTCAGGAGCAGGCTTTCCTGGCATTCCATCCAGGATGGCATCTTGCTGCTGCATGCTGAGATCTGCCATGCATTGTTGTCCTTTCTTTTCTTCTCTCTTTCCATTCATAAGCACATTTTGAAGTAGCAGGGTAGTGTCCATGCCAGCAAAGCCACCAATCTTTTGGATTTCCTTTCAGATGTCAGGGCAGACTAGGTGACAACAGCACCGAGCATCTACTGGTCTTCAGGAGCTTCGGGTTCAACGGTGTATAGACCTGGCAGGCTTTACAGAGTCTCTCTTAAATTTAGCTGGACTTTTGTTGGGTTCTTGAATATCTCCTGTAACTTAAGACATGTTTATTGGCTTTTTGCCATGACAACTCCCCAAGCTCTACAAAAAGAGTGGTTCATGGGCCAGAGAGATGATTCAGTAGAATAAGTGCTTCCCTGGCAAGTGCAAGGGTCTGAGTTCAATCCCCGGTTCCACAGAAAAAGAAGAAGGGGGGTTCAGCAGCAGTTGAGGGCCTCATGACCTTCTGCCATTCTATGATCCCAGTTTGGATGAACTCAAGGGAGGACTGTGCTCACTCCAGCATCGGGACTAACCATAGAAGTGGGGACTTTTGATTTCAGCCAGGATTTGGCCCCATCCAGTATACAGTGGCTTCAGAACTAAACAGGGTCCAAGAGGGTGCTGACAGTCATTTCATGTTGGCAGGACTCTGGAAGGTGAGTGCAAGGATGTCTCTGAGTAGGACAGGTTGTAACATTTCCAATGCAGGAGCTTAGTGGAACTAAATAGCTGGTAATGCAGCCAGGGCAGCTGGTTGGGTGTGCCTCCCTGGGTTCCAGAGTGTGGCATGGCAGCTGGAGAGAAACGAGTCTAGAACTGAGAGGCAGAGCAGAACCGGTGGCTGGCTGATAGGGCTGTCAGCATTTCTGTCTGTGTTGACGCACCTTATGAGGAAACAATCTGGGGATCGGGGGTGCTGCATTGGTTGCTGGTAGTGGAGCTGTGGAGTCTGGGATAGCAGGAGGCTTCAGTAGATGCAGACTTCTGGACAATGAGAGAAATGCTGGAGTAGGGGTGGGGATAGTCAGCATGGGTCCAGAGGAATCAGGAACAGCTGATGGAGCCAAGGGACCAGTAGAGGGCACAGCTAGGGCAGGCAGAAGGAAGAATGGGTTCTGGGCTGTCTTGGCAGCAGTGACAACAGCTATGCTATGGAATCAGAGAAGACAAGGGGCAAGAGATTGCCGTGGGCAGCAGTGATGGCTGTGGCTATGGCTGTGTCACTGGCAGTAGCAGCTGCAGATACTGTGGTAGTGGTGCTCAGGTTGGTGGTGGAAGTTTGGGGTCTGAGAATGCAAGGAGGAGGAAAGTCAGACTTGACGTCTTCAGTTAGGATGAGGTAAAGCTTCGCTGGTTTAGTGAAGGCCTGAGAAGGTTTTAGGCAGTCTCAGGAATTTGTCTTGATGAGCAGGATGAGCCTTTCGTCATGCAGGGCAGAGGTACTGAGTGGAGGCAGCAGGCTTTGACCCAGGTTAGGCCAAGAATCCATAGAAGGGAACTAGTCAGGGTGGCTGGCTTGGGGTCTGTTATGTCCAGACTTGCTGGAAGGCCTTGACATTGAGACTTCCTTTGGATGGCTGATCTGGGCCCAGGTCTTGCCCATCGATCTTGCAGAAGGTTCGGAGTCTCTAAGTTTTCATTTTTACTCCATAATCATCAAGGAAGAATCCTCTTTTGAAGTTTTTCAGCATGCAATCAAAGGACCATAGGTTTATTCTGGCTGGCCCTACTCTACCTCCCTGCAGTGGATGCAATACAGCCAGGAAGAGTGCAATAACAGAGGGTGGGTGTTCCTCAAATGAGAAAGTGAATGTCTGGTGCCTTTGGCCACTCCCATCACAGGGACAAAGGTCCATCCAGGCAATAGGTACACACATGTAATCCCAACCAGGTAGTCCCCAGTTACAGAGGTTAAATTGCATTTTAGCCACTTGACACAATCACAAAGCCACAGAAACCTGATCTACTCAAGCTCCATCCCTGAGGTCCTGAAGGGGCTCCACCATGGAGCACTGACAGAGCAGTCTACTGCTTTAACCACTGCTACAAATACACAGTCATTCAGCAGGTTCTCACAGCTTGAAGGTTCCAACTTGATTCTCTAGTGGCTGCCCTTAACAAGAAGTGATCAGGATCTCCTTTTCCTCAAATCTGAGCAGGACTGACAGACTGACTAGGGCACCCCTGGAGTCTTGTCTTACCTTATGCAGTGACTCAAGCCAACTGTGTCTGATCCCCATCTTTATGATCCCAAGCAGGGGCCTCTAGTCTGGGCCTCAGAGGAGACTCCAGGAAGGTCTGGAGGGTATACCTTCCTGTTGAGGAGCCTGGAGAGGTCCCTGATTGGCCTGCCAAGCTTATGTGGTCAGTAATCTTCCTGGTTAGGAAGCCAAGAATGTTACAGCAGAGAACTGGACAAAGGAAGACATGGCACCGAGGAGGTCTAGAAGACAGCAGTTGATTACACCAGTGGGTTTCACTGGGGTGGCTCCTAAAGAGTAAGAGCCCTTCCCATGGGGTTTCAGGGCTTCTGCGGGGGAGTTGGGGGAGAGTAAGTGGGAGGTACAGCAGCAGATTTGTTGCATTGTGATTGGAGGGTTGAGTGTCATTGTGGTTGCCAAGGGGGTTTAAACATCTCAGGTTACACTGTAAGGCCATCAGTTACACAAAAACAATAAAGACAAGGGTTACACAAAGGAAGAATTGTTCTATTATCAGGATTGTCCCGCATTCTTAGCAGGCTTTTACTTAAATTTTAATTCCCCTTCATAATGAAATAACTGAAGGCAGGAGAGAGGGCCAAGCCTCAGCATGTTGGCATACATCTGTAATCCTGACACTTAGGAGGCTGAAGCTGTAAGTGTGAGGCCAGCCTGGGCTACGTAATGAGTTCAAGACCAGCCTGAAATACATAGGAAAATCCTCTCTCAAAATAAAAACAAACAAATGAAGAAAGAAATGAAAAGCAAAATAAACCAAAGCAAAGTGAAAAGAAAAGAAAAAAGGTCTAATTTGGTTCAAAGTTCTGGCCCAAAGTTGGGGAGCTACATTTGCTAATGGCATTCTTGCCAACAGAGTTCTAAGAGTGAAAACATCACATGACAAGAGATGTGGTGTGTGCATGCGTGTGTGTGTGTGTGTATGTGTGTGTATGTGTGTGTGTGTGTTCTATCTTCTAAAGTCACCAATATTCAAGCACAGTGCTCCACCCTTATGATCTTAAGTCACTTTTCAGAGGCCCCACCTGTAAGCACTGTAATCAGTCAGGTTTCGGCCCACCTAGTACCACACAACAGGAGTTAACTTTCAACACAGGGCTTCTTGGGAACATGCTGAAGCCATATCCATACCATAGAAATTATTTAAGAGAGAGAGAGAAACCTCTTCTTCCTTGGTCTCTCTTCTTCATAGCTCACTCTGGGGAAAGCATATTCTGAGGACACCAAGTGGCCTGGAAAAAGTCCCTCCATGGAGACCTAGCTCTCCCAGCCGCATTACCTAGTAGTGCAACTCCCTTCCAAGGGCCAAGTGTGCAAGTAAGCATATGAAAAGATCACTGTTATAAGAGAAATGAAAACTGAAATGAGACGCCACTGCACACCCATCAGAATGCAAGCATTGGCAGCCACAGACCCTGGTGAGGATATAAAGCAATGGAAACTCTTATTATTTATTGCTGGTGGGGATACAAAATGACAAGGCCACTTTCGAAGACAATTGACATTTTTAACAAACTAAGCATACTCTGACCATATGGCCTAGCAATCACACTGCCTGGCATTTATTCAACAGAGGTAAAAACACATCCAGGCATAGACATTTATGGCTGCTCTGTTCACTGCTGCCAAAAGTGAGTCACTGAGATATCCTGTAGTAGGTGAATAGATATATGAACTGTGGTACATCCAGACAGTGGAATATTATTCAACATTAAAAAGAAACGAGCTGTCAAGTTTGTACATTCCAAAGTGAAAGAACTCATCTGAAAAGGCTATGTATATTGTATGGTTCTAATGAGGTGACATTCTGAAAAATGCAAAACTCATCAGGGGCCAGAGACGAGGAATTGGCAGAGGATAGGGGAATTTTAGGGCAGGAAAATTACTTATGATTTTTTCATCTGTGCTGCCATGTAATTCATTGTTGAGAGCCTTTTTCACCCCCTGACTTTTCTCTTTTGCATCTCATTTCGTTCTTGTCACACAGATGTAGTATCCTCACTTATCTCTGATCATTTGAATAATTGTGGTTTTATTTTTAGTAAGTTCTCTTCCCTGCTGCAGTCTCTGCTCCCTCCACATTGCTGGTTCCTGCCTTGCATAGTAGACCCTTTCCTCAGATGTCTGGCAAGCCTTGTGTATCTGCTTTTGTTTAAAAGCGAAGAGATAAAAGCTGCGTGGATCTTAGCTAGAGCTGATTTGATTATTAAATGAGGAATCAATCCCTGATGCCACCATCTTTAGGCCTTTCCTTTGGGAAGGTGAGATTTCCCAGAGAACAGACTTTCAATCTGCCTGGAGGTAGAATCTTAGTTCTCAGTGCCCTCTGAAGAAAGACCGGGGCAACTGAGGGGTGCTGAGAGCACCTCTGCCCTGGTGCATGGGAGCTTCCTTCATTGTACTGTCCTGTGTCCTTTGAGGGTTCTATAGTCTAAATCAGGACCGTCATGGCTGCCTCCATTTCTTAAGACTCAGATTTCCTGAATCTGCTATAATAAGTAAATGATCGTGCTGCTTTTCAGCTTTCAAAATTTATTGCCATTGTCTTCCTGACTTTTCTACCCATCCTTTTGGGTTTCTGCCATTTAAAAAAAAATAAACCTTTGGCTATAACTATAGTTAGGTTTCAAAAGGAAGAAAAGTTATATGGATGTTAAATCCACCATTATTACCATCCTATATCCTTTTTAGGCAGTATTCCAAGCTAACATATAAAAGTATGTAACCCCTATAAATTTATAAATTTATAAGTTCAATACATCTTAATTTTTCCATATTCCAATAGTAGTTCTTAAGCCACAAATTTAAATAAATTACTGAAATATACATATAAAATTAGAATTACCAGAAAAAACTTATTTCTAACAAGCTAAATTATTTTAAGTTTGAATATGGTCAAATACTAAATTTGCACAGATTTCTTCAGGCGAAATCATTAATAATTTATATTTGGTTTCCTTAAAAATTCTCTTAGTTCTAGATCTGAGGCTTGATGATGCTAATTTATATAATCCCATGCAATTTATGATAGCTTCTAAATATTGCTGGAGCTGCTCTCTCCTCTCATTGTGGCCTATTAACTATCAAAGAGGCGCCTGTGGGATGAGATTTGAATTTTGGCACCAGGTGAATGGGGCACTCGGCTTCTAGTCTGGTTTTCACAGGAACTGCTTTCCATTTCTTTTGTCTCTTCTCTTTGAATTTTGTGATCCTTTGACTTTTAAAAGATAAGGGTTTGTGTATATCTATAAAAACCTTTGAATGCAAGGTATTATTGACAAATGCAGTAAATGTTTAAGGTTTTAAAATCTGATTACAGGAAAAGCCCCAAGTAGTCCCCTCCCTTTGCAGACCCCTATCCTATCATTCCTTCTGACAGGTCAAGATTCAAAGTTTCCAGTGAGCTCGTGTAGCCCCTTTATTGAAGATAAGATGGCTGAGTGTTTTCATAGATGCCTCTGCATCTTCTAATCTATTCCACTGATCCTCAGATCTATTTTGTTGCCAATACCATGTTGATTTTATCACAGTGGCTTTGTAGTATAATTTCAAGTCAGGAATTGTGATGCCTCCTGCCTTATCTTTATTGGCCAAGATTGCCTTTGCTATTCTAGGTTGTTTGTGGTTCCAAATAAATTTTAGGAATGATTTCTCTATGTCTGGGAGGTATGTTGGTTGGCAGTTTGATAGGGATTGCATTAAATCTGTACAGCAATTTTGGGAGTATGGCCATCTTTACGATGTTGGGTCTTCCTATCCAGGAGCATGGAATATCTTTCCATTTTCTGAAATCCTCTATAATCTCTTTTCTTAGGGTGTTGTAATTTTCCATGAAAAGATCTTTGACTTCCTTGGTGAAGTGAATCCCAAGGTATTTCATTTTCCGTGGTGCTATTGTAAAAGGTATTGTTTCTATTGTTTCCCTTTCAGTGTGCTTGTTATCTGTGTAGAGGAATGCTATTGACTTTTGAGTATTGATTTTGTATCCTGCTATGCTACTGAATTTCCCTATCAGTTCTAGTAGTTTCTTGGTGGAATTTTTGGGGTCTTCCAAGTAAAGAATCATGTCATCTGCAAATAGTGATAATTTAACTTCTTCTTTACCTATTTTTATTCTCTTTATTTCTCCCTCTTTTCTAATGGCTGTTGCTAAGGATTCCAAGACTATATTGAATATGAGGGGTGATAGAGGACATCCTTGTCTTGTACCTGATTTAAGAATAAAAAATTTCAGTTTTTCCCCATTTAGGATTATATGAGCTTTTGGGTTGTCATAGATGGCTTTTATCAAGTTAAGATAGAGTTCTTCTATTCCAATTTTCTGTAGGACCTTGAACATGAATGAGTGTTGGACTTTGTCAACGGCTTTCTCTGCATCAATTGAGATGATCATGTGGTTTTTAGATTTCAGTCTATCAATATAGTGTATTACATTTATAGATTTTCGAATATTGAACCATCCTTGCATCCCTGGGATGAATCCTACCTGGTCATAGTGTATGATCTTCTTGATGATTAGCTGTATTCTATTTGCCAGGATTTTGTTGAGTATTTTTGCATCTATGTTCATGAGGGAGATTGGCCTGTAGTTCTCCTTTTTGGTTGTGTCTTTCCCTGGTTTTGCAATCAGTATTATGCTTGCCTCAGTAAACAGCTACACTCTTAATTTACTGATAAGAGACATCTGCTATAATAATGTCTGTAAGTATAATATCATGTATACATCTTCTATGATACCAAAACAGTATGAAAACAGTTTGCAATGTATTAATTTATTGAATCTGTCTTGTTAAGGTGTCTTAAAACTGTCTGATTGATATTTGTACTTCAATAAAATAAAAAATAAATTAAAAAAAAAAGTTTCCCAGGCACCTTGCCCCAAACACTCTCCTCTTGGTTTCCCAGGCACTCTGCCCCCAAACTCTCTCCCCCTTGGCCCCACAAAGAGCCAAACCCCAAACCACAGAGCAGGTCCACTTGACTTTGACCTGGGCAAGCAACCATAGAAACTCTCCTTGGTTATCATTAAAAGTCTCCCACAGACCATCCCTGCCAAGATTAGCTCTCCCTCAGCTGTTCCTGGCATGATCACACTCCTTAAAAAATCCTATAAAGTCTCCTGTCCCCACCCCCTTATTCACTGCTGTCTTGGTCCACTAGACAGACAGCATACTTGCTGCCCCCAATAACAAATCTTTTTGTGTCAGAATTCCTGCTCTGGTTGATTGCGTGGGTTTGTAGCTACACCTTCCACTTTCTGAAGCAGTTCTAGAAGTCCTCTTTCCTGAGTGCCTAGTGGCCCTGCAGTGGCTGCCAGGATGTCCTGAATCAATTCAAAACTTCTGCCTTCTGTGGTCATTTTGACTTGAAGAAATGGAAACTGTACAGCATCAGATCCAGTATATAGGGTAGACAAGGACACAGTATGTTTTTATCTGACAGAAATTGGCCAAAATGTTTTAAATCCATTCAGGACAGGAAGGCAGCCACAACAATGAAACTAAAAGTACTCATGAAAGAGTACATCCAGAACTGCTGCAGAAATGGCCAGAACGATAGGGGAAGTGTATTCAAAGCAAGGGGAACTCTTTCTATGGGGTAATGAATGGCAATGTGTCTCTTTCTATAATAACTTTCTAAAAATTTAAACACATGCTTTTCTTTTTTAAACCAGCCCTTATATAGGGACTCCTACAATCTTTTTATCTTCAATTAAGGCAAAACTTCTACTGGGTAATTAAATGGACTTCCTAGATCATTAAAGGCAAACAAACAAATAAGCAAAAAGCTCAAAACAGAAAACAAAACAGAGGACCTCAGGCAACACCAAGGTACAGCGTGTAGCACAGCGGCTGAGGAGATGTGTTCTCCGTGGTGCCTGTTCACACGCCATTCCTAGGGCTCCATTACCAAGCTCAGCTGTCTGGGAATCCACTGGGCCTTCCCTCTGGGAGAATATGAGAACATGCAAAGGAAGGAGAACAGGCCTGTCTAATTATGCAGGCCACAGCTCCAAGCTATAGACTGACTGTGCTTGTGGAGCCAGAGGGAAAATAGAAAGTGCCTCTAAAGTCATTTTCATACCAGCCCCAAGGAGCCCAGTGGAAAAGTAGCTTTGCAAATGGCCAAAGGCTGTCAAGACTGTCAACACTACGGATGTTAGTGCTGTCTGCTAGACGACTGAGGTCCCAAGGGGACACCGATACTACCTTTTCCATGTTCCACAGGAAAAAATAATACCTGGCAAAAATTAGCTTTAGTCTCTCTACCATGAGTCAGTTTATGGAGTTGTGTAAAGTTATAAACTGTCAAATCCACAATTAGTTCTACTGGGGGCCAACAATCCCTGGTAACAGGACTTGTTTCTACCTGTCTCCACTCCTCTTCCCGTGGCCCTCCACTCCACCTTTAACATGGAGACCTTCTCTGAACCATATCTTTACATTTTATAATTTTGATTTATTTTAGTGTCAGATGGTAAATGGCTCATCGCTTGGCTTATGAGAGTCATAGCTTCAGCTTCAAGCAGGCTGGGGAGATGGCTCAGTAGAATGAGTGCTTCCCTGGCAAGTGCAAGGTCTGAGTTCAATCCCCGGTTCCGCAAAAAAAAAAAAAAAAAAAAAAAAAGCTTCAGATCTCCATTTTAAATTCCTGAAAGGAAAAATTCCCCTACTTCTTTTTTTCTCACTGAAGCAGAGTTTCCTATACTATACCTTATGGGCCAGTGTTTCCTCAGCCCTTGGGTCTGCTCCTGACTCCCCATTCAGCCAGCAGAAGCTGGGGTGGGAGCATTACATTGGGCAGCAACACGGTGCTAGGGCAGGGCAATTTTGCTCAGTATAGATGTGATGGACACCACAATGGGTATTCTGGTGCACCCAACTTAGAGACCACAGAAGGACACTCATTTTCTTCTACTTTTTCTTATTCTTCAGGAACAGCAATTCAAAGACTAAAGGATAAAAGGATCTCTGGGAGTATCTCTAGGCAGACCAGGAAGAAAGTCTTCTTCATTTGCTTTTAATTGTGTCTAAGGAGACACATTTGGGGTTGAAGGTTTGTGAAGAGGCCTGTTTTGGCTTGAAAATACTAATAAAGACCTGTGGCCACTGACTACTTTTGGTGGCCTTACTGCCACTCTCATGATCGAGGATTCAGGATGTTTTCTTCTTGGAATGATTCTGAGCTCTGACAAGGGTGATGATTGGCCAGAGAGGATAGTGGGAAGGGAACTTATTTCTTCAGGCTGGCTCCTGTATTAAAGAAGAGAGGGGGAAGTGAGACCGTCAGTTTCCACTGGGTTGATCTAACTGAGCTTCCCATGGTGGGATGTAGGCCAGAAACAGTACCAGGATTAATGAGTGAACAGTGGGCTGAAACATTCCTGGGATGCTCTCAGTGAGCCAGCTGGTGAGACGTGACATGCATCACAGTGACAGACATGAACAGGACTTCTGGTCAAGATAAACTCACCTTAAACTGATGAATGCCTGTCTTGTGCCATTGGAGCTACTTGTGGCTCAATAAGATTGCAGCCTTTCCCTGTTCTGGTCCCGCTTTCAACACTGGCCAAAGCTAAAAAGTTCTCCTGGCTCCAGGCACGTGGCCCAGGAGGACACATCAGGTGCTGACCAGCTGCCTGCAGCTGTTCTTCCCTCCAGGAGACCCCAGGGACCCAGCTGTGTTCACTCTGAGCTGCTTCAGTCCTTCTTTCACCTGGCCTCTCTAACCCCAGGCCCACTACAGAATAGAGAATGGTTACTGCTGTCTTCCTGGCAACTGGTGTAGGCTGCCATAATTCACAGGAAAGCAGGGAAGGGTCTGGAAGTCTTAAAACATTTCAAATGACATGAGTGAAGAATACTCACTGGGGTATGAAGGGAGCCACTACCTCATTACGCCACGCTGCTGGGGCAGCAGCCCAGCCTGGTGATTTTCTTTGCTTGCAGAGAAGGAGATCACAGGTTAAGCACATCCCTCAGGCTGTGAGGGCTTTCGTCTACATCTCAGTGACCACCCTGCACACATTAGGAAGAGCAGAAGGAACATTTTCCACCATAATCTCACTCTCAGAAAGCTGCCATGCCAAACTCTGACACATGTTTTATTTAATCCTTACAACTCAATGAACTAGCTAGTATCTCTGTTTCAATGGTTGGTTTGCTTTAGTTTACACAGGAAAAAGTACAGCTAGAATTCAATCTCAGCTTTATCTGACTCTAAAATATGTTCATCTTTGTAAAAACAATATATTCTTATTAAAATTATCATGCCCCAAAGAAAGGGTAAAAAGGAAAGTGAAAAATGAAAGTAATTACACCACTCAAATATAATCACTATTCACATCTAGCATATTTCTTTTCCTTCTATACCTTCACACACACACAAACACACACACACACACATACACACACACCAAGCACATATTCATCCAGGCATCAAATAATTTCTGTACATATGTTTTAGGTACTGTTCTACAAGTGGGCTATTCCAATTCTTGAAAAGCTTGTCTCCTAGTGGGGAAGTCATAAAATAAACACAACCATGAGGAAATTCATGCTTGTGTGGGTAAGGAAGACTTGGAGCTTACTCTGTGGAATGGAAGCCACAGACATGAATGATGTTCAAACAAATCTGGCTGTAAAATAGAAAATACAGGTGAATAGGCAGCAGAAGTAAGTAGAGGTAGCTTAGCCTGGGCTCAGAGGGGCAGAGCAGCAAGGAGGCAGGGATGAGGAACACTGCAGAAGTAGGGCGCTCAGAGCAGAGCCAGATTTGCTGATGGATTCCTGTGGAGTGTGGGGAAACAGTGGATGAGATGGCCGAGCAGGGAGAGTGGCTCTGGGAGTTGGAGGACATGAGGGCAGGGAACCAAAGGGCAGGCCGGGAGAGCCGGAAGCTCCAGACACAGAAATGTGTCCAGCGTGGAGACACCATTTTCGAGTTTGCACTGTAAAGATGGCGTTTGGAATCACCAACCAGATGAAATCACTTATGGAGAGAATTAAAAAAAGAGGAGGACTCAGGACTGAGTTCAGTAACCAGGCAAACATTAACATGTGAGGAAAATGAGGGGAATTCTACAAAATTATCCATGAAAAGCCAGCCAGAGAGGGAAAAGTTAAAAAAAAAGGGGGGGGGTCTGACGTATGAAAAGTCACTGAAGGAAGTGTTACAAGCAGCATGGACAATGGGTGACCAAAAGCAGAAAGGAGGGAAGGCCACCAGCTGGCTGGCTGCGGAGAACAGATCTGGGCACCAACGGCTCCACAGGAGGACTTTTGATTTAGCAGCAGAACAGAAGCAGGACCTACCAAAGTTGATTCAAGAGACAATGAAAGCAGAGGAAGCAGAGGCAGATAGAGAGAGAAAGGTGGCATAAAGAGAAGCACAGATGACTTGGTACCAGGCAGGAGACACATGTCAAGGACATTTGTACTTCAGTTTAATTTGTTTTTTTTTTTGTTTTGTTTTTTTTGTTTTTTTTTTTTGTGGAACCAGGGATTGAACTCAGGCTCTTGTTCTTTTCAGAGAAGCGCTTTTTCCACTGAGCCATTCCCCAGTCCTTAGTTGAGTTTTTTGAATGAGTCCCATTAGGACATAATTTTAAGGCACTGGTAACAGTCCAGGAAAAAAGGCAGGAAGAATTATGAAGGCAGGAGTACAGAGCTTTTGAATCCACACCTAGAAGATGTGGGATTAACAGGGTCCTGTGCAGAAGTTGAGGGACTGGGCTTTGCTAGAATAATGGGTATTTATTAATTAGAAGAGAGGAAATGTATACATATTTGTAACGACCCAATGTTATACACACTGCCTGAAAAATCTACGTGTTGACTGACAATGTTGCAATAATATACTCATGGGATGCCTTGGGCTCACAGTAGTTCAAAGTTTGCTTCTTCCATGCTTTATTCAATCACCCTCTCTTGCTGGACATTTCAGCTGTTTCCAATTCTTCATTATTATGAAAAATGAGAAGCCAGGTCCTTAGACTTTGGTGACACGACTGTGTACTTCTTGGAGAGGTCACCCTAAATCATGGGGGCCCATGCATGCCCAGACTTACTGCCCCTTCCAGGACTGGGTCCCTTCTGTGGTGCCACCACATAAAGCCGAGGTGGAAGGAATCACTTGGGTGCTCTACTAACCGCGTCACTTCCTCCAGTCCCAGCCTGTACCAGCAGCAGAGATGGAGCAGGGAATAGGACAGTCCAGTCCTGACAGTGCTTCTGGCACCTCAAGAACTCACAAGAGCTGAGAAAAGCACAAAGTGCTGGGGCACTAACCTCTCATCCTGAAACTTAAGAACATTTTCAGCTTAGTTCTGTTAAATATTTTCCTCTAAGAAAATATTTTTAGAGATGGAAAAAATAAAGGCACAGAGGTCCAGCAAGGTAGCTCAGTAGACTAAGCACCTGCTTAGGCAAGTGCAGGGATCGGGGTTCGATCCTCAATATCACATGCTGTGTTGGCCCCATCCCAGGGCACACTGAGCCATGACTGAGTCCAGACGTGGTGGTGCATGCCTATAATCCCAGCTCTGGGGAAGCTGAAAACAGGAGGATCACTATGAGTCAGAGCTGTGTATTGAGATGCTGTACTAAATACATTAAAAACAAAACAAAAAAAAACTTCCCAGTCAATATCCTTCTCCAGGTTCTATTGCTGTTATGTTAAGTTCAACATCAACCTTTCTTTCTCCCACCCCTTCATGGGCTTACTGTGGGATTCCCATAATATTCTCTTGCAGATCTCCCCAGAAGACTCAGGTAGTAGTAGGTAGGTGTTCATTTTAGCAGAGACAAAAACTATGCAGATTTCTGGCAATGAAATCGTAGATATTTTGATAGGAGGTGGGCAGGAAACGATCTAATTGCTTGCTCTCTGATTGGTAAGACTGGTCCTGTGGCCAAGCTTTCTGCAGCTGAGCAGGATCAATCCTGAGGATGTATCATTGCCTCCCACCTTCACCCTGGCCCAAGACCTAGAGGCACCTGGGCAAGTTCCCTGAGCTTAGGACAGAAAAATAAACCTGGCAGACAGGTGTTGCCATTCCCAGGCTGCCTCCAGGGAAGCAGCCCCTCTCCCTGAGCCAGGCTGGTCTTCTACCACCCTTCTCCAGAGCCTTGTGTTGGCAAGCACTGCAGGAAGCTTCTGAGCCCCTCATCTGTACAGATCCCTGGGCTCATCAGGGCTCAAAGGCAGATGCTTCAAACAGGGTGCTAAGGGCCAAGGGGCAGAAGGATGGGGCAGGGTCCTGGGCCCAGTGCCACCAGCTGCCCAGTGCTGAGCAAAACATCAAACCTGTATTGATCTTTATTTGATATAAAATTATAGTAAAACAATTCCTGCTTCAGTGACTGAAAAAATGTAAGGTTCCGACCCCATCACCTGCACTCATACAATGAGTTCCGGTGGTGGTCAAGGACAACCAGCCTGGCTGGCCAGGATGGGAGAGTGCTGCTTAGCGAAGGGGCATGAGGAGGGAGAAGTAACCGTCCTCACACACGTACCCAGCACCACTGCCAGCAGCTTGCTCTGGAGTCAGGAGCGCCACCGCCATTGCTAATGAAAGGTGGTATTAACCCCTGAACGCCCTGCTGTTCTTCTGGCCTGGCATTCCATGTCCTGAGGAGCACATCCTGGCCTTGCTTTTAAAGTTCATCTTTATTCTCTTTATTCCAACTACTGACACCTGGCATTACCTCTGCCCCTCCTGCTGTCCATCTCATCCCTTTCCCTGGGTGGCTCTGATACCACCAGTCCACAGTCCACATCCTGTTCACCATTCAAGCCTAAACCAAAAAGTCATTCCTCCAGGAGTTTCTTCAGCCTCCAAATCAGAATAAAAGACTTCTCTTAACTTTCATGACACCTTTCAGGATAGTGAGTCAGGAAAGCTGTCTGGTTCCCGAGTTCCCCTTTGTAGTGCAAGCAAATCAAAGATGTAAGGAGAATTGTCAAGTATAGAATGTCCTGCACTTAACACACTGGGAAGGGACGTAGGCCACAGTTAGGCCATCAGGTCCAGAATGTCCTGCTCCGTGCTTCACTCCCAGGGCAGCAGGCACAAAGCTTCAGGAGCCACTTGCAAGCTCCCCATGGCTTGTTCCTCACCACTCCTGGCGAAGCACAGAACTCTGTCTGAGTCTCAGATCAACCCCCTCCTGGCAGCCTGATTATTTTCATGCCCACAGAATGCCACCTCACCTTCCTGCTTCATTTTCTTGGCTTACAGCTGCTCTCAATGTCTGCTGCATTTTGCTGTCCACATCAGTTCCTATGTTCCTGAGATTTTAAAAGCATATTCTGTCTTTAATAATCAGCTATAGGGAGGCAGGGGAGATAGTTCAGTAGAATAAGTGCTTGCCTGGCAAGCACAGGGTTTTGAGTTCAATACCCAGTACTGCAAAAATTAAATAAATTAACAAATAATAATAATAACAGCACCACAGCCTGACACCTCTCTGGGCGTGCCCCACATCTGGGTGACTGGCTCTTACATTCACCCCTTAAAAGCTCTCTGCCTTGGATTTTTTTAAGAAGTCCTAGGAAACACCCCTATACTTACAGTAGCCAAATTACTGAGGGGCTTATCATCTAGGTCATTAAGCGTCCTATACCAGCCCCACACGGGATATTTCTTTAAGAATTTACTGCCCAGAAAAGCTCTTCCTCCCCTCCCCCCAGGTATATTCCATACTTCTCTGTTCCTGAGAATGGTATAGCAGTTTGTGCCCCATTTTGGTTTCTAGCCGCAAGGGTTTGGCAGTGGATTTGAGGCCCTGCTAATAGAACACAGCTTTCTGTGTACTTCCAGTGCACCTTCCTCTCGGGTTATCTCTTGATGTCCAGAACTCGTAGGTTGTCCTGCTTAGACCCTTTGATTATTTCACATTTGAGCTTCCTCGGGTACAGGTTCCATCTGCTGCCTCTCTCTAGCCCTGGCAGGGCTGCAGCCCTCTCCACAGGTGGCCTACATATACACAGTGCCTTCCTGCTGTCTGCACCAACTTCTCTCTGGACCTCTCTGCCTTCAGTTCTGTTCTTCTGGAAGGCAGCTTAGATGTTTAGAAAGTTCTAATATTTGGGATAGAGTAACTTAGTTGATTTTTCCTCTTTTAAAGAAAAGTTTTCTTTTTTTAATAAGTTTCATTTTAGTCAAATATATACCTGACCATGGAGCAAAAATGATAGTTCTGTAAGTCTGGTAAATAAATAAACACAACTTTTTATGTCAATAATTTTCCTTTCTTCAAGGATAAGTATTATTTTAATTAAGTTTCCTGTAGATTATCTCTATTTATTTTTATTTTTTCATTTTAGAATTAGACTTCCACTGTAAAAAACGAGGATGTAAATCTCACTCATTTCCACTACAATCACCAGCTATCACTAACAACACCACTGCTTACCTCTTGTGCCCCACATGTCCTAGGCTAGCTTAGATTAGATCCATATTCGGTGACGTCATTATGACGACAGAAAGGGTGTGCTCATGCCAAAGCATTTCACAAGGAGTTTTGCTGTCTACCGCTGTTTTTTGTGTTCCCTAAATTTAATATTTCATTGTTTTGTTTCTCACTTACTTTTTATTTTACTGTGATTTCTTTGCCTCTGTGTTCTTTTTCTGGAATTCTAATTATTTGCACACGGCATGAGTCAGTTGTCCTGTTATTGGGGCAAAATGCTCAAGCTCCACTTTTTAAAGGAGTTTACTTTGGCTCATGACTTCAGCAGATTCTGTTGATGGCCAGCTGGACCCAAGAGCAGGGCAGAAGAGCATGGGGCAAAGAGCTACGCACCACGGGGAGCCAGGTAGCATGCAGAGCGCAGGAGGAGCTAATGAGAGCACATGAGTCCAGGTCATGCTCCCAGGGACTGGGCTGCTCACACCAGACCCTGGACCAAATACATAATTTTTTTTTTAAAAAAAGCCACACTTCAGACATAAGACAATGTGGGGCATATTTTAGTTCTAAACTATAATCAATGTTTAACCTCTGGTACTTTTCACTATATTTATTCTTTTTTGTTTTATTGTTTCATACTGCTAGGTTTTCTAGAGATTTAGATAAGTATATTAATTTCTGAGAACTCATATATAAGTTCTATGAATATTCTTTCTCTAACAATCTTGTCTTCATTTTTATGGATGTTATCTCTTATTTTCCTGAGGACACTAACGGTAGGGTTGATTTTGGTTTGATTTTTGAATCTCTATATACAATCACCTTTGTTCAGTGAAGCTGTTTCATTTTATTTCTACTTTTTGTGTTATATACTATCCTCAAATATCTGATGATCTATAATCAAACCAATAAAAAAAAAAAGCAATTTGGAAGCTTAATGCACAAACAAAAACACTGGCTTTCCTGTTGGCTTCAATGTTTTGGTTATTTTGTTGGGAAATTTTTCCAATGTTACAAATTTAAGGGCTTTTCTGGTGGGTGAGACTCTGTTGTCCTGTGTGTAGATTATAGACCTGGCTGCCAGCACTTGGGGAACCAGAGAGGAACAAGGCAGAGTCTGTCAGCTTCTGAACTGTCATTTAACACCCTTGTTTCCAATATGGTTGCTGGTCAAAATTGGGCTAACTGACCTCTGGCCTGAGATTCTTCTTGAAAGTACACTTCCAATATTCTCCTAAGACAGAAAAAAAAAAAAAAATTGCAACTTCCCTGATGCAAGGGATGTTTGAGGTCCTCTTAAACAGTGTTTTAACAATTCTCCCATTTTTAGTTGTACTTCAACATTCACTTTCACACAAACATGACATCTCCAGTTCCCGAGGAAAGGTTGGGGGAATTTCAGGGCATCCTTTGATTGTACTGTTTCCTTACTTTTTTCTTTTTAATGTGGCATTTTCTTATTTTTTTTATTTGAACAGTCTTTGAGCTTTTTAAACATATTTTCATCTCTACCCTCATTGTTTTTTAGGGGGGTGTGTGTGTGTGCATGCGTGTGTGTGTGTGTGCATGTGTGTGTGTGTGTGTGTTTGTGTGTGTGTTTGATAGTAATGGAGCCCAGGGCCTGATGTATGGCAGAGGGGTCTTTACCCCTCGACTGTACTCTAGCTTCTCAACTTCACTTTTAAATGTACATGGAATCTCTGTTTTAAGCCTTTCCTAAGGGGAGTGTTCTGTATCTCACTTGAATTGCTTCTCAGCTTTTCCCCATGGTTGAGGACTGAACTTCCTCAGTTCTACCAAGTCTTTGCCATCCCTTGGTGTTGTAGCTCCCATTGTATAAAATATTGCCTTCTCTTCCTTTTCCTTGGCTTTGTATTTTTACATAATTAAAAATCGCTTTACTGTGACTTTGCTAGGCTTTAGGGCGGCCACAGAAGTAAATACATTTGTTCATTTCTCTCATTTGCATCTGAGACTTCAGTAATTGCTTCTTGAGTGGTAGGGCCCAAGAAGTGAGTAATTTAATTAAGCATGCCTCTCTAGTATATGGGCAGGAAATCAGAGGAGGAAATTCATGCAGGGTTATCTTTTTCACTGGATTCACTACAAGTTCATCAATAGAACATTAGCAGACTTCATATATTTATTTGTTTTGGTCCTTGAAATGAGTCTATGAGGTATCCCTAAATGAGTCTATGAGGTATCCCATTTATAAAATGGGACCCCTATCCCATTTTATAAATGATGGAACAGGTTCAGAGGTTGAAAGATTTATCCAGAATATTCCAAATTTGTGGCAGAGATGAGTCTCAAATTCAGGTCTTAGGACATGTGGCAATAATTCTGTTTTTACAGTAAATGGCATCCTACCCAGTGGGATTAGATTCTTTTTCCTTAAAGTGCCCAGGTTGGCCAATGACAGCACACAGGCCATCTGTGGAAGATTAAAGCATCATATAATTTCTGAGCCTCAACTCCAAGAGATTCTGATTTATAAGGTCTGGAGTGAACACTGAGAATCTCCATTTTTAAAATAGCTCCCTAGGTGATACTGGCCTGTGGATTAACTGAGAACTGCGGCCCTCACAGGCTTGCAAGTGTCTGGAGGACCCACTCCAGCTTCCAGGCATGGATAATGGTAGCCATTCCTGGAATGTAGCAGTTTAGCTGTCCAGAAAGCAGTCATCCCAGCCTACTATGGTCAATGTGAATGGCCTTACCTCTTATCCTCCTGCCCATGCCCCTCCACAGACTGCCTTCTTCCTGTTATGTGGCTCTGCCCCTGACATAATGAAGGTCCCTTTGCTAAATCCCTCAACTGCTCTGCTTCAACTTGGGGAGCCCTTCAGAGACTCGTTTTCCCAAAAACATTAAATGAGAATTTTCTTTCTGATAACTTAAGAACTCTTATACAACTTAGCTTTCTCAGGAGTCAGAGGAAAAGAATACAAAAGATCTCTACTAGATCTTGGCAGCCCTAGAAAAGCTACCCTCAGTTCTCAGGGGGACTTCCTATCTTGGGTATATGAAGAACAAATGGCTTTAGGCCAAAGAGTGGGCAGCCTGGCATCCAAATGTGGGTATCACATATGCACGCAGAGAAGTACGCTGCAGTGCAGGCCTCTTCTGAAATATGTAGGTCCCTAAGCTGAAGAGGGTCACCAAATGACAAGAGAAGAGAGCTAGTAAGGACTCAACATGTTGTCACTACTGAGCATTAAGAGAAGATTGAGCTTATTCAGGGAATCAATGGAGGTGGCCACCATGCACATCTTAGCAAGAGGGACAAAAATCTCTGGAAAGGCTGAAATTTGAGTATATCACAATGTCCTCCACATTTGTGGCCGTCTTTGCTATGCCTTGGGGTACCTACCATGTCCACAGCACTGTTTAAAGGAGTTCCTTCTACGTAAGTGATCTTGCTTGTCACAAAAGACTCCACACCAGTGGAGTCCAGCAAGTAGCCTGGAGTGTGACCCTGGCCAAGGATATAGATGAGACTATAGGAGATGCAAGGTAACCCGTAGCAAGAGTTCTCACACAGCAACAGGGCAATGGAGTAACCTAATCTGATTTCCTTAGGAATTACTGGGGATTGAACCTAGGTGCTCATTGGTACCAGTAAAGAAGTCAATCTCTGAGCTACAGATATTTTTTGACAATCTGATTTCAGACATACTTCTATTGCATCTATTCTGTGTCAGATACAAACCTATACCCTTTACAAATATTCTTTCATTTAATGCTCAAGATGATCCTGTAAGTTAACTGTTATTATTATCTTCATTTGGAACATGTAAAAAAAAAAAGCAAAGTATAGAAAGCTCAACTTGCCTCTAGGAGTATTCATTAATTAGTTACTGTGTGGTAGAGTCATTCTTTTACATGTGAGGCAGAGGTCAAGAAACAAGAGACAATGAAGCATACACACCAGACTGCCATTTTACTGAGGGCTTTAGGTGTAGCTGTTTGGAGAGAGTGCATTGAATGATACTGAACAACAATTCAAACAGTGAAGCTTAGCAGCAGAGGCTATGTGGAACCAGAGGCCTTAGAAGGACAGGCAACCACAGATGGCATCAAAGTTGAATGCTAGTGAGCAGAGGGCATAAACAGGTCACGTGAAGGAACTTCCAGTTGTCAGCTATGTTATTTCCATCAGGCTGAGATTCTCCTTAGGGCTCCATGAGTTTTCCATTTTTTAGTGCTACCGGAAGACCACCTTTCCTGAAGTTAATTTTTCTTGTTAATTGTAAGAGTTTCCAAAATGTGACCATAAGGGAGCCCTAATCTTTCATGAAAAATAACTCAAGAACCTCCCCCAAAGGCAGCATGGACATAAACAGTCTCCTTGAAAGGTTAAGAATGTGCTGTTGCATTACTTTGGGACAGGCACTGCCACAGAGAGGAAAGGGAGAATGCCCACTCTCCCTGTCAGAGACAACGCACAAGGAGGCCATGGCAAGAACCCCGGCATCAACCTCAGCCTGCACTGCCGGTTTCAGCAAAAGGCAGGAGCTCTCGCCGATGACGTCCAACTCTCTTGTCAGGGCCTGGCAGCATGTCACTGCAGCACCGGCACCACAGCCGGGTGCCCTGCTGGCTCTAGGCACAATGGGAGCCGCCTGAGCATAGTCAGCAGGACACAGAAGCGCCCTGTCCCAATGTGGAACACAGTGAGCTGAGGAAGCTGTTTCTCCTGAAGTTATGCTGGAGAAGAAAGACAACAAACTGGTGGTCACCATGAGAAACCACTAAGGTTTATTCTGAACACATTCGAGATGCTCCTTTGAAACTGTTAGAAATAACTGGAGCATCTGACAGGATACTGGACATATTGCAGTAGTATCTTGTATTTAAAAAGAAAATAATACTGCTTTGTGTTTTTATTAACTCATTTAAAATTGCAAGCTGATATGAGCAAAGGGAACACAAATAATTCTTTTCTTTGTTTTTTGTCTTACCCTCAACAATATAGTGCTACAGAGGGGATGCTACGTTTATTAAAACTGAGCCAAGTCACACCTCATTCGCACCTGTGCTGTCTCAGGAAGCTGAATTCCAGGGCCTTTAGTCCCCACCGGCAGGGCAGAGGCCGGTAGGAGCACTCAGCAGGAAACTTCAGCAGTTCCTCTGCAAGTTGTAAGGATTTCTTGGCAAAGCCTGGCTTATTGGAATGTGGTCCATTAGGCAGAGGAATGAGCAACAGTTAGGATCTAAGTACCTCAGAGCTGGGAAGGTGCTCAGGGATGGCCTCCAGCTCCCTTACTGCACAGATGAGGGAACTGATGAAATTTTATGGCCCCTCTGTGGGAATTCCACAGGACCATGGCTTTTTGCCATACCAAATCTCACCAGCTCCTGCTCCTCTCCCCAAGAGACCCCACCCACCCACCCCCAAAGCACACTGCCTTTCTCATCCCTGTCAGCAGGTGAGTGTTTGGGCCAGTGATAACAAACCTTTAAGAGCTTTTGAGAATAACAAACAGCCAGCTGTAGCACATGTGCTGTGCTGTAGGTTTGCCATTGCTGGTTTAGGGCAATACTTGGGAGAGCTTACTGTCAACAAGAAACTCCAGCCTAACCCAGGGGCTCTGCAGTTCAAGGTCCCCAGAAGTTGCAAGATTGATCATGATCATGAACAGTGATAACAGTAGCAGCCTCCACCTGTTGAGCTGCACAGTATGTGCAATACTTCATATACATTCTCTCCCTGAGCACTTACACCACTTAAAAGAAATAGGTATTGGGCTGGGGTGCAGCCCAATGGTAGAGTGCTTACCTAGCTTGCTGGAAGTCCTGGGTTTGGCCCCAGGAGCAAGGCAGCAAGGAAGGGAAGGAAGGAGAGATGACGGGAGGAAAGGATGGAGGGAGGAAGAGGGAAGAAAGGAAGGAAATAAGATTAAATAGGTATTATCATTCCCATTACTTGACTGAGATTCAGAAGTCACAAAGACATTAAGGTAAAGGCACACCTGTGACTCCAGCCATCAGGGAGACACAGGAAGGAGGACGGCAAGTTTGAGTCCTGCCTCGGCAACAGAGTAAGATCCTATTCCACTCCATACCACCCCAACAAAAAGGCTGCCAAGAGGGCAGGGATATAATTCAATGTAAAGATGCTGGGTTTGAAAGCCAGTACCACACACACACACACACACACACACACACACACACACACACACACACACACACGAAGGGAAGATCTGCACCCAGATCTGTCTATGAAGCCCATTTCTCCAGTATCACGTGTGCTGTTCAGTAGCTCCTTTCTCATCTCAGGAAAGCAAAGGAGACAAGGTGTCCAGGAGGCTGGCCACACTGGGCCAGAGGAGCACCTCCACCTCAGTTCTTGGTAACTGGTTCTCACGGCCACTTCCTTTTGTCCCTCACCCCTTAGAGGCCCCAGGGAGTTTTCATAGCCTGGAGGAAGAAAACTGGCAATTCAAAACTTGTGTAAATTTTAAAAATATTAGTCATTTTTTCAGTGAAGAGAAGAAACCCAAGGGAAGAGAAAGGCCTAGAGAATCATGTGTAAGGCAAAATCAAGGCCACCACATTCACCATCCTATTCATTTTCTGTCCCATTTAAACAGGACTCTAATTGCACAAAACAACTAATTTTGTTCATTAAACTTCAATTAAACTCATCTGAAACGCAGGGTAATAGCATTGTTGAACAGCCTTACCGAAGATGAAACACGATCTCTTGACTCCATTTCCTTTGACAAAATAGAGTTCATCTACTAATGAGCTTGTGGTACAAGCCTTCTTTTATAAATGGCAACAAAGAGTTCAAATTTATGAACAGCAGTTTTTTTATTAGCATCAACATCCATTTCCATTGTCACCAAAATATATAAAAATGATGATGAAGCCCTTTATCTCATTATGGCTTTGATTTTTTGGGGGGGAGCATGAAATAAATAGCTTCATAATCATATCATAGTGACATCACACGCTCACAGTCCACAGACAGTGGCCTCAAGGCCACGGTGCAGGGCATTTTCTGGACTGAACAGACATTTCAATTTCCAGCCTTTCAAATCTCAGACACTCTGTCCCTTGAAGTCCAAATCTTTTTGTTTCAAGGCAAACAAGTGAAGCTTCTTTCTTAATAGATGGCCCCATCTCCTCCTCTGTAGCCAGGTTGGAGTGGGAGGCTCTGTTCTCTAGGGGCAGGGAAGGAAGGAGAAGGATGCCTATCAGGGTGAGTGCATGGGCAGATAAACCTTCTCAGCAGCTGCTGACACTTGTCCCTTACCACAAGCAGCTACCTGAATGGCACAATGCTGCCATTTTCCCTCCCCAGGCCCTTCTGTGTGTCCACAGTTAAGTTCAACTGGCAGCATCTCTGCCTTTGGTCTGTAGTGCTGTGATTGCTTGATAATGTTAATTTAGTGAACAAAGCTAAGGCAAATGTCTTCAGGCTCTAGCCCAATATATTTATCAGCATTTTCCAGACAAACAGAACCAACAGGATAGGTAGATAGTGGGGAGGATCAGGGAATTGGCTCATATTTGCCAAAGGGGAGTCAGGGAAGCTGGCACAGTGGCTTACTCCAAGTGTGGAGGGCTGAGAATCCGGGATGGTCAGTGCAGGTGTTGGAGTTGGACAATCAGAGAACCTACCGCTCCACTGTTCCAGGGCCAGAGAGACTGCCACTCAGTGGGGATTGGGAGTTTATAAGAATGTACCTATAATAAATCTTGGAGCTGGCTAGAATTGTTTTGTGTAAATTCAAAATTTTTAGAATTTTTGAAGGTAATTTCTTATTCAATATATGACCTAATACCTCACATCACTGGTGGTATATGTTATTTAAGACAAAAGATGTTAATGCGTGAGTTGGTTTTTCACAATTAAAACCTCAGTATTTAGGTTGAATAGCAGTGTTGGCACTTCATGGTAAGTGGGTTTAGGGTTGCAGCTGGGTACTGATTTCTAAGGTTCCCAGCCATCACTGCTCCACATGAATATCCATAGTAATATGTTTGAATATTTATACTAAATGGCTAAGAAATATAAACAGTTCCATAATGGAGCAAATCAGGTCAAATTCTGCTTAGAAATGATTTAGAGTTCTGAAAACTCTTGGGCACAAAGGAAGAAGAGGGGAGTTTTGATCTGGAATATTATGGATTGTTGCATGACTTTCAGTTCACCTCTGAGGTCACCTTGCACCCCAGCAAGGACATAGATGTGGTGGCCCAAGGGAGCTGAGCTCTCTTGAAAGCCTTGGACTCTTGAGGGAGAGTCATGATAAGCCCACTGAGGACAGGGCCAGAGGATGCAACCCCTCTGCTCCTGAGTCTCCCTGCAACACGCAGGTCTGGCTATCACAGGCAGCTCTATGACCAGGATGTGCTCTCCCCACTAATGATCTGTCTTGCATAGTAAGGAACCTCCATGATCTGTCCCACAGCTGTGAAACTGACCAAATCAGCAGGCAAGACTCCATCTGGCCAGCTGTATGTTCTTCTCAAATGGGCAAGTATAGTAAGTAGTACATCCAGAAGAGCTCTTCGTGCTCAAGAATATATTCTTGTGAAAATATCCACCTTATGCCTCTTATGTCCTCAGAACACAGAACATTGTAGCATTAAGTCAGAATGGAAGCTGCACAGTGAAAACTAGCAAACTGGATAAACAGATGCATACCACCTGAGTACAATGAAAAATACTGGATTGTACACTTTAGAAGGGTAAATTTTGTGTAGCATATTGAGTTATCAATTACAAAACTCAAGGTAAACTGCATGATGGTCAGCCTCCCTCCAGCCCTATGATCATACCCCACGCTGCTCCTCATCTCAGCCCACTGCCCTTTCACATGTGCTCAGCAGTCATCAGTCTTCTGCTGATGTTAAAATTGCCAAAAATTCAGTAGCTGAAAACAACACAAATGTACTCTGATACAGTTCCAGAAACCAGAAATCTGAGATTTCCCAAGGTCAAGGTGCCAGCAAGGGCTGGTTCTGTACACTTTTCCTTGCCTTTCCCAGCCGCCAGAATTCACGTGCATTCCTTGACTCTGCCTCTTCCTTTGCCTTTCAAGCAGATGGTTTCCATCAGTAGGTTCCGGCTCTGTCCTTCCTGCCACTGTTTAAGATTCCTTCAGATTACATTGGGCTGACCTAACAGGGTGACAAACTCTTCAGGATCCCCAACAGGACAGCACCTACCAAGGACCTTTGCTATGCAATGTGACGTATTTTCAGGTCTTGGGGACTGGGTGTGAATCCTTGGGTGCTACTGTTGGGTTGTCATCTATAGCCACCCAATTTCTAGATTTCTCTATATTCTTCCAGTCTATCTCTCCTTTAATATCAACTCTCTTCCTTATTCAATTCACAAGCTGACAGAAGCTATTCAACACCTGCAGGTTTCTCACATCCTTACATCAAACCACCTTACATCAAACCACCCAGAAATCCCCTCTTACTCTATCTTCACTTAAAATTAGAAGTTTAGTCTCTCTGGACATACATAATCTCTCTTCACCAGTGTAAGGTCAACCATGCCACCTATGTTCTTTTTAAATACTGACACACAGTAATTATAACTGTAAAGCATGATTAAAAAAATACAGTGAATGCTTTAAGCAAAATAAAATAGACACATATATGTGCAAATATCGTATAATTTCCCTACTATAAGAAATCAAAAGAAGAAATACAAATAGGTATAACACCAACTAACAATAATTAAGTCAGATAGGGTAAACTGAATTGCATATTTTGCAAGAGTAACAATCAGCTTCTTTTCTGGATGGTTAACAACCTAAGTTTGCAGATCAAAAACTGGAGAAATGGAAGGGCTGCAAGGTTAGCCAACATTTTCGCCCTAGCCTTTCAAGGTCAGTGAAGACTCAGGACATAGGAGAACCTGTATATAACATCATGGAACTCAGTTGTGCTTGAAATTTTCACATCAAGGAGATTATGGAGCCACAGAGGAATGTGATAGATGATGTATAGTGTGCCTAAAGAGAGTCACATGGAGAGAAAGCTTTCAGGCTTTCAGAGAAAGCAAACTGGTCAAACAATGGCCATGGCTCATCCACATGGCTGACAATGACAAAGCATCTACAGAGTGAGGTACAGGGTTACAGGATAAACCCTGAGGGGACTTGACTGACCTCCTCATCAGATACAAAAGTTACATTTTTTGTTATATAGGTCTTAACCATCCAGCAGAAAAGTATAAAAATGAGGTATATAAAATAAGGCCGTAATAATAAGCTGAGCTGTAAATGGCTCTAGTCAACAACTTCTTCGGATAACCCACTATTATTGTGGACTGCTGGACTGTGTTGGATTGTTTTAATGCAAGCATCTATAATAATTGAATGACAATAGAATACCCATTTTTGACAGGACTAAACAACAAAAAGGGGGATACAAAGGAAGAACCATTCTGTGTTTGTATAAACAATACAGTTAGGATAAATATGCAGTACTTTTGCATAATTCTATGAGAAGAAAGATTTGCACTAATAGTGTTTGGACAGGATACCCTGTCTGCTTCTTGTACTATGAATAACCACTAGGAAGATGACAATGTAAAAAGTATTAATTATTGAAACTGTACTATAATTCAGTTTTAAAAAATATGGGTATACAGCTCCATTTCTCTTAATTCACTGATTAGAGGCATCTGCTCTAATAGCGTTAATAGTGTTTGTAGATAGAGTATCATGTATACCCTGTACAACAAAAAGCCACTATGAAAACAATGTTCAACAAAATAACATAAAATAAAATAAAAATACAGTGAATGCTTAAATTACAATGAAAGGCATTAGTTTCCCTTAAAATACTTCAAATACACTTAGCCCATCCTTCTCCCCACTTGTTGAAGCAGATCTGGAAGTCATTCTGAGCCATCAACATTGCCTCCCTCAATGTCCTGAAGCAATTTCAAATGTTTACCTCTCATGGCCATTTTGACTGTGGAAGAGTCAGAAGTTGCACAGGGCTCTGTCTGGTAAAGAAGGGGATGAGGACACACTAACATTTGCCATGAGCATGCCTTTTGTTCAGATGGCACTCAAGAGCAGCAGTAACTGGGTAGTTTGGTCATCCTGTGTATTTATGCTTTGATATTAATGCATGTATATAAACCAGACATGGAGGTATATGACTATAATTTGAGCACAGTAGGAGGCTGAGGCAGGATGATCAAAGTTCCAACCTAACCTGGTCAACTTAGGGAGACACTGTTTTAAAATTAAAAATTAAAAAATGGGCTGGGGATGTAGCTCAGTGTGAGGGGCCTGGCCTCAATCCCCAGTACTGCAAAGTCATTATTCAAAATGTATATAAAATACTCCAGTCATGTCAGCATAACTGTCATATTGGTCACCTCAAATATTTAAGCCTCATACCCTTTCCTCCCTTGGGATTCCTCTATCAATTACTTCCTTTACATCTTTTATATGACTTGCAACTAAATCTTTGCCCTTGGCAGTAATTTTCTCCCATCAAAAAGTGAGAACTTCTTCTGGTTCAGGCAGATTATTGCTCCATAAGAATAACTAAGATCTGAGTGACTGCAAGGGAACTGGCCCATAGCTATGGCTCTGTTGTGTCAGTAGTGCTGTCTGAGACTTTTCTGTTCCCATGTCAATGGCAGCTGAAGGTCCTAGGTGCCATCTCCCTCTGGCCAAACTGACTTAAAACCAAGTAAGATTTCCCACTGACCGGCAGGGCTATTCAGTCTCCCAACTAGAGAAGAAGAAGAGTGAGCTAGAGAGCAGAGTGCAAGAGAAAAGCATTCATTAGAGAAGCACAGGTCCCGAGCAACCTACACATAGACGAAACTGATCTATATTAGCCTGTCCAAGCAGTGGGCTGAGGAATAGTAGGAAGGTGTGTTTTCAGGGTTGCTTCAGGATGAATGTAAATAAAGCAGACCAGAAGAGCACTGGAAAGCCCTGGAAATGAAGCTGCTCACCAGTAATGATGACGCTTATCACATTTATATCTTTAGCCCTAACCTCTCTTTGGAGCTCAAGATTCTTGCTGATCCAATGTCTGTGGTTTAGGCAAAGTTGAAAATCCTTTTCTTCCTCATGCATTTAGAAAGTTGATTAATACAAACTGTTTAACCTCTTGGTGCTTTCCCCTCACTCCATAAAAGCAGGTAATGATACTTTGCTGCTGTATCAGATAGGTTAACTCAGATAAATGGTACTAAAGCTGGTGTACGCACAGGTGTCCAGTGCATCACCAGTATCAACTGAGCTTGGCAAAGCTCCTTCCTCAGGGTGCCTAGACCTTCTAAGGACTAAGGTGGAGCATCTGAGCCTTCTGCCCCTTTGCTGCAGAGGCTAGGCCTCCTTAGAGTGCAGGAATCATTTTCCTCACTGGTCAGGGCTGTTTCCCTACCACTTGCTGGCTAAGAGGATGTAGAACATTTCAGATGACTGCACATCTGAACTCTCAGAAAGACTTTGCAGTCAATTGAGTCTTGCAAGTAACCAATTACTTCATGTAATGAGAATGCCTCAGGATCTCTGGTTAGATCCAAGTTTATGGGGCTGATTTATATCTAAAATGAAGATTGTTTCATTTCATATCCCTTTTACTTAAAGGCAAAAATGAAGCACAGTGTTATCATGTAGCAGATACTACTCCAGTAATTATTCAGCAGACCCCCCAAACATTTACAGTGACAGAGGCACGAAGGGTCTTGCCTCACATCAGATGAGTGGAGAGAGAAGCTGCAGCCACATTCACTGTGCACGGCTCATGTTCTGAGTGTCCTCACTGGCATGTACTTTTACCCAATGCAGTATGTGCTGAGAAGCTGTGCAATCTGTCAGCAGTTGTTTCTTCTCAATTTCTCTACAGTTGAACTAAAAGGGAAGTCACTTAATGAAAGCAAACTGACAAGGATCATATTGTCATTCCAAACACACATAAAGGAATTACAATGTTGTGAAATATGCCAAGCAGTTTTTACTAATCTCTTAACTTCGAGAGAAAAGGTTTGCAATTAGTAGTACATCAGAATTGTCACAGTTAAGCAATTTTTTTTATTACTCCAAGGACTTTAACAGATTTCATGCTACATATACACAATAAAAATGCAGTTAGGGCAACACAGAAATTAAAAATTACAATAGAGGTGTCACACAGTAAGTGAAAACGCTTTCATGGTCTGTCTGGTCATAGAGCTAATAATCACTTTATGCAGAAAGCAGTAAAACAAAGGTGCCCTTCTCATGCGCCAGTACATACTTGCCGCTAGGACTATTTTCTAGGGCCATATACAGCTGTACTTGGTTATAGGAACATTCGTTAAGTGAGACCATAAAGAACAGCTGTATTTGAGATTACATAGGACTCTGCACATTTTCTCCCTATGGCAGCCAATCAGAAATCTTGCTGACAGGAAAGCTTGTACAGAATGAATGATCTTATTTAGAACAATTCCTCTTAATGTCTTACCCAGGCTTACTTTCTTGGCCTATTGTGAAAAGAGCAGGTAGGCTCCATTTACAACCCAAAGATAGAAAATTCAAGCTTGATGACTTGATAAAGTACAGGACTCTATGCGCAGAGTGTGAAGTGCTAGGACTGTGGAAAGGAAGCCGGCAAACTCCAACCCAGCCCCAAGGTCAGCCACAAGGCACTGTGGAAAGTGAGCAACGAGCCTATGTGTAAGCTGGGACATGGCCCTGCAGTCACTGGTTTGGCGCTTCGTCCTCTGCCTTATATACCCTTGGCTGTGGGATCCTGAAATGACCTGCCAACCCTGGATCCAGGCTTTCACTCATGATATGGCAACCAAAACAGAAGAGACCTGAATGCACTCAGCTGGCTTGCTCTCCTACCTCGGCCACTGCCCTGTGAGGAACATTAGAGTCAGCCCACCAGCTCCACAAGGCTGCTGGGAGGCACATGAAAGCCAAGGTTTGCACAGCTGTTCAGCAGAGGCCCGGCCCAGCTCAACCTGAGGACCTGTGAGCTGGATACACCACTGCTTCCTCTCACAGGCCATTCCAGCCGTGTGTGTGTCATATGCAGCAGGGCTGCAGTGCTCGTGATGAAGCAGAGTTAAGGCCTACCCTTCCTGGCACTCTTCATCTGTGAAGTGAGAGAAGGACCCCAGCATCTCCTTGCAAAGATCCCTGGGACCTCGAAGGCTGCAGTGAAGGAAACCTTCAGCTGTGGCTGTGGGCAGGCAGCAGGCCCTTCTCCACACAAACCGTCATAGATACCCTTGCAGCTACATAAAGTCACTTGCCAGAAAAAGGGCCTGAAAAGCCTGGCCTGCCATATACTTTGATAGTCAGTTCCCCAAGAATACATGTTTTCAAAATTGGTTTAAGCCGAGATAAATAAGTCAGAAGACAGGATAGGAGAAAATGGAAATCTTTATTTTTAAACACTAGTACATTTTCAGGCTGTTTTAAAAAGAAAAATGTTATATTAGTTCAAAACTATGCATCAAAGCATATTTATTTAAACTTTAATTTTACAAACACATAATGAAAGAAACACTTTATAAATATCTACTTAGAATAGGTATTATGAAAAAAAGTGTTTAAAAATAACAGCCCCAGATCTCCCTCTTTAAATATATAAAATTCTCATAGAATTCCTAAGAATTCTTCCTCAAGAGCCAAAAATTTGACTTCACAAAGGCCAACTCAGTTCTCATTGGACATAATCAAAAGCAACAGGAATATAAAAAATGTAAAAGTACTGTACAAGGGAATACAGATAGCATACGGGTAAGTCTCATTACCATACATGCCATTTGTGTTTTAAAAATGTTTTATAAAAACTGCTGTTTGAAAGAAATAAGCGAGAGTCCTTCCCTGACAGAAAAATATATAAATTATCGCCTACCCTGTGGGTAGGAGGTTGCGCCTGCCTGCCGGGTCAGGAGGGAAGGCGCACGGTTCCTGATAGGGGCCTGAGCTGCACGTAGGACAGCCATTCCTCTGGCAGTGGCTTTTGCTAGTGGGTCACTTACTATTATATCCTTTCACTTAGAAAACTCTTTGGGATCATAGAAGATAACTGTTTGCAAATAAAACAAGACTTGGGGATGACTTTAGGTTACAGAGTCCAACCTATGGAGTACAAGTACTCTGATGACCAAAGCTGGCAGCCTAGTTTACCACTGCCATGGAACCCCAGCCACCTACCCCAGCAAGGTCTATGGCATAGTCTGCAGGCTGCCTTTGCTTTCTTCTTTTTTTGGCCCAGCTGCAGTCTGTTGCCTGCAACACTGTGTGTAGACTACTGTCTCTTCTGACATTTCTTCTGGAAAGAGCTCTTCAGAAAAGTGCGGTACACAGGGTCATCCACATATTCATTCTTAAACCTGGAGCTGAGTACCCTTTGCCTCTTCCTCTCCCCTTGGATTATGTCTGCTCCATAAAATGTGTCTTCAAATCGCATGTCGGAGGCTGTGGACTAAAAGTAGCCAGTGTTACCTGTGGCACCTGACAATCACAGGACTAAACAAAGATCTGATTCCCCAAGCACAGAGAGGCAAAGGGTAGAGACCAGGATCTAGTTTACAGTAAGAGGGTCTCACCCAGGGCTCTGGCTCTTCCTGCCATCCCCCCACAGGCAGCCCCACTTGGCCCCACATCATCCAAGGTCTCCAATCCATGCCACTTCTCACTTGCAGGGACCTTCCTCAAACTAAAGCAGAAAAATCTCACCATGAGCCTCCCTCATTCATTTCTCCTCCACTCTGGCCTAACCAGGCTTCTGGCACATGTGTCAACAGTTATTTCTAATACACCCTTATTCCAACTTACATTTGGTCTTTGCCCCATCACATCCTTGAGACTATCCTTATTAAAATCCTACTTGTGAGGTCTATGATGCTTTTATATCCTAAACTTAATGACTATTATGTCACCAATTACTGCTTGATGCTCTCTTTTCTGCCATTCCATAAGCCCTTCCTCTTCCTTTCCAATTGCTCATTTTTGATATTGCAGGGGTTCCTTTTCTTTTTTTTTTTTTTCTGAAGCAGGGTCCACTACATAAGTCAGGCTGGCCTTGGACTCACTGTATAGCTGGGATGCCCTTGAACTCATATGATCCTCCTGCCTTGGCCTCCTCAGTGCTGGGACTGTAGGCGTACACCACCATACTTGGCTGAGGGGTTCCCTCCTATCCCACTCTAATGCTTCTGGGGTTGTGTGGTCAGTCCTTTTATTCTTTGGGTGTGCTCCTCTGGCCTTGGGGTGCATGCTTGTGGTTTCAGTGCCTATCTCTACTGCAAGTACACTCCCACCTCTCCTGATAGTTCTCATCGCCTGGTTTCAGGCCTGCATGCACCTGCCCAGCAGGCATGCCAATGTATTTCAAAGTAACCTCTGTTAAACTGCTCTCATCTTCTTCCCTCATCACAGACCTTCTTACATTCCATAGGTAGCACCATTACCCACAGTTACACTGGCCAGAAATCTACGACCCATTGCAGACTCTCCTTGTCCTTGGATCTGAGCAGGAGCCCTTCTACCTCTACCCTGTGCCTTCCCAATCATGTAGCCCTACAGCATTCAAGGTGCCATACACAGTCCTAAGGCTGCATGCACACAATGTGGCATAATCCACACCCATTTTAGACAGACTGAATTGTTCCTGCGGCAAAGCACACATCTCTGACAAAGGGCCTCATGTTCGTGTATCCTGGACACACTGTTTCCCATGGAAGATATTCTCTTCTCCTGCCACAGCAAACTTGAGATCCTGTAGCCCCTCACATTGGTGAGACAGAAAGCAGATGGTGACAGAGACAAGGGGCAGGTAAATGTCTCCCTACCAGGTGTTCCTTGAAGGTGAAAAGAACCATGTCCCAAATGTTTGGTGCTCCTAACACTAAGTGACATGCCTAGAGCTCAGGGAGCAGCACTGTTAAGTAAGTGCTGAGGACACCATACAGGCTTTTCCCGCAATACTCAGGGAAAGCCAAAGCATAGAACACAAGCACTGTTTTGCTTCCTAGCTCCCTATGCTGTTACCTGAAGCACATTCCCTATTGATTTTCAGTAAGCTGGGTGACTTATAACAGCAATGCACAACACACCTCAAAAGATCATCTGCCCTGACTGGTGGCAGAGTCCAGTTTCAGATTTGAAAACACAAATGGCAAGGAAAGACAAGCAAATAGACACATGCCAGAAAACTAAAACAAGAGCCCAAGTATACAGCTATGCCTTTCCCCACCAGTTCATGAGAAGATCACACGGGGTTGCAGCTACCTCCACAGCTGGTGGCTGATACTACCCAGTTACATCCAGGAAGAAAATGAGGACACTGCGTTAGTTGGGTGCCCTCTGCATTAGGAGAAAACATGTTACATTTGTTCTTGGTAAACTCCTTCTCTGAGAAATCATTCACATTTATAAACACTGGAGTTATCAAAGGAGACAACAAAACATCTATCCAAGTGTTGCCACTGAAGAACAGCAAAAGTCGGGCTCTTCAACATAATAATAAAGCCAATTTAGCAGGAGCCCTAGTTAATTATGCACTGTTGCCATGGTTATTCTGTTGAGACAATAAAAGGTAATGGGGCCATTTCTGAACTGAGTGAAAAGAATGAAGCACATCTCGAGGTAGACTGATGAATTTTGAAAATTTCTTCCCCCACCAGCTGGAGTCCGGGTTAGCCTAAGTCATTAAAACATGAAGGTCTCCTGAAGAAGGCTGCTAACCTACCTCCTCAGAAGATGAAAATGATTTCTCTAGCCACAAAACATCTTCCACCAGTGAGTTTTCCAATTAGATTTGTTTCACCAACTGGAAAAAAATTTGCAGTCACAGGCAGAGGACCCAGGGGCCAGAGGGTTGTTCGCCCACCTGAAGGAAAGGCAGGTGGGGAGAACAGAGCACAATTGGTCTCTGAGACCAGGAACAACAGGGTGGCGAACAGATGCAGTAATCCGAGCCTTTGCGCCAGAAGGTTATTTTCTACTAGACTCAAGTTGTTTGGCATAACAGTTATGATTTATAGATTTTATCTATTTTGCATTGCTTTTTTATAAAGTAAAAATATTCTGAGAATTAAAAACAAAGTACACATCAGCACACTTGCTCAAGGAAGAGACCTGAGAAAACTCTTGAGCTGTACTCAGATAAAAGCATCTGAGAAGGCATCCTGGTATTGGAGCCAGATCTAGTAGAACAAAGAAATTACAATCAGTGCAGAAAGCAAAGTGCTATCTTCTAATGTGATTAAGAAACAGTATGTGAAATCTACACAATTCGGCTGCAGAGGCTTAGCCACACACAAATCAGAAAACCAGAGGCCACCTACTCAGTTATCTACCTCTAAATCTCTAGGCACTAGGAAAGGAGGAGGAGGGTGAGGTGGGCAGGGGGTCGTGGGAGACAGAAACATGGAGGGGGTGCAGTGGTCTCTAACATCCTGAAAGTTTTTTAAGAAATTTCAAGACCTTAAAACACAGGTAGGTTAACATAGATTTTTTGCACCTCGGATGGTATCTTTATAATAGGCATTTACTTTTCTTTGTCTTTGCGCTATTACTGGTAGGTAGTTGATCCATGAGTGTGTGGACCCCTGTGCCACATTTCTCACTGGTGGACAGCAGTACCACTGTTACCACACCTTGCTGGCTATCCTATGAAGGACGTTCTCCCCATGCATCTGAGAGGGAAAGTCAGTGTCCCCTGCTCTAGTAACCCTGAGGCAGGGTTCCGAGAGAAAGGAAAAGGTATTGAATATGTAAACCAAAGTCTTAGGAAACTACAATGACTATCATCACAGAGAAGTACATCAAGAAGACACAAGGGTGTCATTTATTTACAAGATTTATCATCTTACAAATGCAGTATACATAATTCCAAATGTGCAAAACTAACTTCATTTCACGGTCCACTACATATTTTATGACACAGTACTATAAAACCTAAATTATTATGTACTATATTTTTGATTAATATCAATTTAGATTATTTATCCATATTTATTTATCTCACAATGGCATGTACTAGGGTTGAAACTAGTATTTCCCTTTCTTAAAACTCCTCCATTAATCAGCATATGCAAACCTTCTGGAGACCACATCATCATGTTCCTCTAGTGTTGCTGCTCTGGACAAGACAGCGGAGTCTGATGCTATCCTTGTGTGCTTCTGCATTTTGGCATAGATGACATTCATGTTGTGTATCAAGCAATGTTAGCATAAAAGCTGTCTGACTTCATTAGAAAAGTAAAACATGGGCGCTCGTTTACTTGTTTGGGGCCAAATCTGAGGTTCTCATTCAGTAAGGTTAAATAAGGGAAAACTGTACTGACTTTAAAATTAACCCAAAGGCCCAAGAATGCTTGCTACAGGTTTTAAGAAACACAGGGAAAGGACACGGACTTCACTAGTAGGATCCCAAGTGGAATTTGCCAGCACTTACGAAGCGAGCCTTGACTCTCTTGGGTAGCTCTTCATCTAACGTGTAGATGTCCTCTCTCTTCATTGCTATCTGGGATCCATCTTCAAACTCAACCTAGTGAAATAGAAGGTATCATGATTTTTGTATATTAAAAATCAGTGTTAACTACTTTTAAGTGTTCCAATTAACTACGTAAAAGCAGGTAAAAAGGACTCAAGCAGAACATAAATAGAACCAGCCAATGCTCAAGGAAGTAAGAAGAGCTTCCCTTATTAAACTAAGAACAAAGTACATTTTTGCTTTTTATAGTTCTGGGGGGCCTCACACACCCTGGGCAAGTGCTCTACATTGAGCTATACCCCCAACATTCAAGAACAAAATACATTTTATTTTAATTACTGAAAGTTTTACTTTCAAATTTATTAGTGTATATTTATAGCACATATAATTTCATTTATCATTCTGTTGGTACATGTGCATAATGCCAAAGTATATTTTAAAACAGCCATTATTGAACATTAGAATCTTAAAATATTAGGTATGCAGAGGATATCCCTAATAGCAACTAAAAGGAAAGTAGAGACTGATGAAATGATTCCTCAGAGCATCTGAGAGCAAGGCAAATTCAACCCTGACATAGCTGGTCCTGTCAGTGCTGTGACTTTTGTTAAGAGGCTTCAAAAACAGAACAGGCATAGATGTTCTTTTCTGTGAAAGAAAGATCACATATTTATTCGTGTATAATCTTCCAGGATAAAGCAACTTCTCAAGTTCTTACAGAGTTCTAACTTTCAAACATCACTTTTTCCAAATGCAAACAGGCCAGTAAAATTCCAGCCTCTCTATGGAAACCTCATGAATATGTGAAATACATTATCATCTAAAACAAAAAAATGTTTAAAACTTTTTTCATGTACCCAAATTGCAGCAAATAATTTCATACTGATTTTCTTCAACAATTTAGGAGATTTTATCAGGAAAAGGGCACACAACATTACATAAACAGAAGCTGACAATGTATGGGCTCAGGTTTACTCCAATTTGATTCATTCCAAGAGAAACTGACACAGCAGAACTTGGAGGAATACCTTACATGTTAACCACTCAGACTACTTAGGAAATCCCTAACATCCCTAACACCTTTGTTTGCCTGAATACCTGTTTTGTTTTGATGCAGGAGGGCAAAGCTAGGGTCTTGCTCATGCTAGGCAAGTAACCTACAACTGATCTGCACCCCTTGCTCTGGAATTCTTCCCTCCTAAGAAATGAAAATATACTTGTATTTCTGCTCAAAATGTGAGTTACACTGTGTAGCTGTACTATGTCAATAAACAAAAATCTCCTGAAGTTTGAAAAAATAAAATACATAAACATCTTTTTCTTTTTTAAAAAATTAAACTTAGTGATGTAACTGCTATCATGATTAGACTAAAAAATTAGATAAAATTAGGTTTCTGTCACAAGACAACAACTGTCACTTCCTGAAGGGCTGGGAATTGGCATGGTTTCTCTAATTAGGTTAAGGAATCTTTTCAATTAATACTATTTGGTAGCAGAGCTGGAACCACCTGTACCTACTTTCTTTGTTTTAAGTAATTCAAATATTGTAAGAGAAAAAGCCAATGACAAAACTGAAAGATAGTGCAGAATGCTAGGATTAGGTGACCAGCAATCCTGTGTGCTAGGCACCGAGCAGTCTCCCAGGATGTGGCATGTGGGACTTTAAGCAATAAAACCAGAGCCAGTGCCAGGAAAGCAGGTCCAGCTATTCATCCTTGTTGGGACACAGCTGAATAAACTATGACCCTTCTTTTCACCAGCTGTGCCCTTTTAATGGTTGACTGTGTCAACCCAAGAAGTGTAAAAGCTTAACTAAATGAGTCAGACATTCCACATTCATGGATGTAGAAGACCCAGCCTAGCGTAGGTGTCCCCTGGATGATATAAAGGGCAATGAGGGTGGCTGGATCTGCATCTGTTCTTGAGGAGTTCCAGTCTTCAAGACTATTTCTTTTGAATAAGCATTCTTTTAAATGCTGCTTATTTTCCAGAAATCTCCAGCAGTATGAGCTGACTTGTGGCTTGCGTATTACTTCTGAACAGTCTGACGCAACAAAGCTTGGAGGTTGTCTCTTGGCTTCCAGTGCAGACTCTTACGCTTCCATGTTAGAACCTTCAGCCTTCAGGCCAACTCTTTGGCCTTCCCACATAGCCCCTGGCTTTTGGACATGGACTTGCACAGATACTGCAGCGAGCTCCAGACCTTGGCCGGTATCCCTCAGCCTCCAGTGGGCAGACACCCTCTGCACACTTCCTCATCCAACTCTACATATCTTGGGTTATATCAGTTTCTCTAGTACAATGCTAACTGGTACAGTGCTCTTGAACAGTTAACAATTTTTATTCTTTTCCTTATTAAAAATGCTTTTACTGAGCCTCTCTCCCATTTGTAAAATAGGAGTCAATAAAACCTATTCAGCAGGACCTATAAGGATATACTTAAGATATTTAAGCACTGTGAACTAGGTATTTAAGTTGAATATCCCCTTTTATAAATGCCTTTGCATAGTCAACAGTTAAGCTGAATAATTAAACACAAGATACAAAATGATCTCAAAACACCATTTAATTTAATGAGGAATTTTACACTACTTGTGGTTGAAAGATAATTTTAATATTAGTCTTAACTTTTTTCATTGAGTCTATAAAGATGTCCATAGTTTTACATTGGAAAGCCATCATAAATCCAACTGAAGCTAACATACTGATTACTAATTAGCCTGATTTTCAATGTGTTCTCATTATGTGATGCTATTTACTGCATGTAAGAAGCTTTAATTTTTGCACTTGTTATTTAATTAAATGTAATTATTTCTTTTGAATGAGCATTCTTTTAAATGCTACTTGTTTTCCAGAAATCTCCAGCAGTATGAGCTGAATTGTGGCTTGTGTATTACTTCTAAACAATCTGATGCAAAGAAGCTCCAGCACTTACCCTATGGTAAATAATCTGAATCTGCAGCTTAATACGTCACTAGCACCATCTGCAAAGGGAAAATGACCTGCATACACATACACACACACACACACACACACACACACACACAAAGGGAACATGGCCCACACACTAATGTGTAAACTGTCCCCCTCCCTAATCCCGTTGGGTTTTCTAGACCACAAAAAATGTTCTCTCCTAGAATTTTCGAACTTCCTTGAACACCTTTAATTACAGTGTGCTCCAGTTCTTGATGCCCAGCCTTATAGCGCACTCTTCCATTTAAGCCCTTGCCTCTTATCAGTCTTTGAACAATTTCTCTGCTGAAACTGGCAGTCTTATCATCTGCAAGCTGTTTTTCAACTTAACAGGCCTGAATGTGCTTGCTTTTTTCTCCTTTTACTTCAATCTTCCTGTTTTCTCTCTACCATTTAGCTTAGAATGCTGATTTCTGCCACAGTGTTACTGAAAATACTCCAATGTGTTGGTTCCAATAAATGTATCCAAAACCTTTCTGAAGAAATAAATGCACACGTGCTATTTGTGTCATCTCCATTTTTTCAGCTTAACTCATTATTTCTAGAAGGAATAACACAATTTCATTTTAAAATTCATACTTTTTAATATGATGCAAGAGTTCCCTTGTGACAGAATGCTCACCTGACAGTTGTGCTCTTTCTTACACAAATGCTCCTTTAATAACCACTAGCTCTTCAGGACACTAACTGGCTGCATCTATTACCAACGTACCAGTGTTAGTTTTAGCTTATATGCTCAGGAGTTATTTCTCTCTGGACAAAGCTATCAGCAACCATCACCATCCTGGCTTACAGTGAAATGAAGAATCCCATAAGTCTATCATGTATGAAAACATAGTAAAACAACCTATCTTGTTGCTTACATTTTGCTGAATAATTCATCAAATGTTTCTGAGTATCCATCCTAGTAACCAAACCCCAGAGCTTCAATCTACGTTGAATTAAAGCTGCTTATGAGCAGCATACTCCATATACTGTTACTCTCTGACAGCCTGTGTCTTCTCCCAAGCACCAGAGAGGAGCCAGCACATACCTGGTACATGTAGGCAACATTCGAGCCAATGTACTTTGCCCCATATAGTTTCCCATCAGGCCATTTGACTTGGACAACTTCTCCCTCAGCAGGAGGGCCCAGCTTCACGCAGTCTCGACTCTGCAGAATAAACACAGACAGGCTTTTGAAGGCAAGTGCTTAAGTGGCTGCACTTAGAACTTAGCAAATGATGAACTCCTGGCAATTAAAAGGAGTTATTGCCTCTGTGTTTTATGGATTATGATCTCGCATGGGTGTTCAGGGGAAGCAATATGAACCAAAGGAGTACTTAAAAGATTCAGCCTACATCATAAAGTTCCAAAGAAACCACCATAATCCAAGCCGGAGAAAGCAGCAGCATTTACATGCACTATCTGACAAGGAATTGTTTAGGGGGTTACTAAAATATGCATAGAAACTGCTTTAGCTGAGGAATAGAACAGTTTATGATTTATAACACCTGGCATTTACATAGCACTTTGCAGTTAACAAAATGCTTTCTTAACATACATCTCATTTTATCCTTATAATCATTCTTGGAAGTAGATGGATTATTAATTATCCCCATTTTTCTGGAAAGGAAAAGGAAACCGAGCCTCCAAGGAGGCTCCTGGAAGTCATCAGTTCTGCTGCCAGAGAGAAGTTACACGAGAGGATAAAAGGCAAGGGCCCTAAGAGAGGGAGAAGCAAAGTGAAATCAGGGCTAGCAGGACTCCACAGACACAGGCGGTGCCGGCAGGGGCCCATGCACGGCAGGTACAGCAGGCATGTGTCCCACCCAGCATACTCCTAAGGGCTGGCTCCCTCCCCACTTCAAGCCTTCTGGTCCACATGGTAGCCTCCTAAGGATACTTAAGAGCGCACAAGTCATGCAATTCACTTGGGAAGGAACTTCTTGAGGGAGGGGGTATGAGTAAAATAATAAAGTATCTTCCACTTCTCTCTTCCACCATGAGAGTCCCGCCCTGAGGCACAATTGTTCTGCCCCAGAGTGACTCAGCACAGAGAGACCATATAAAGGGGCTGAGGAAGTAGTCGATGTTCCACTTCTTCAGAAGAACCTGTCTTCGCGTCCATATTTGGCTTGGACTTCATCGCCTGGCTTGCAGCCCAGATTCTTCGGCCTCCAGCTTGGATCCTTCACCGTCTCTCACAGACTCATCAAGTGTCTATTGGAGACTTTTTGGTCTTCAATCGCAGACCCATTAGCTGGCTGACAGAGACTTGCATGGAGCACTGCAGTGAGCTTCAGACCTTGGGACTGAATTCTTCAGTATGGAGTGTGCAGAGGCCCTCTGCTGGCTCCCTCATCTGACTCTGCCGCTGACTGTGGTAGAAGGTATTCAAGAAATGTTGAAAGAATGTTAAATAGTGTGAGTGAGACAGCCCAAGGCCTCTGGATCCTCATCAGACCTAGAGCGCAGGCCTGGCATGTAAGTGAGACCACCTGGGGCCAACAGATCCTGAAGCGACCCACAGCGCAGGCCCAGTGCGGAATCCTTCAGCAGAACTCCCTGCAAAGAGACTACAGACATGACCCATCCAGCTGATTCAGGAGCAGAACATCTTGCCAGAGTGTCACAAAGGGTTCACCTGCAAGGCTGCAGCAGGAAGAAGTGGAGTATAACAGCCAGACCCAAGCCACACTACCTGGAGGAGTCTGAACTTCATAGATCTGGACCTGGTGCTAAGGTAGTAACTCTAAACCCTACACCAAAGGTCAAAAGTCAGTGGTATACAAAATGACAGAGAAGGAACAAAAAGCAGGCTCAAGCCCTGAATCCACCCAGTAAAATGCAGTAGACACTAGCATAGAGAAAATTGAAAATCACATACCTGAAATCTCTGAAATAATAGTGTTGGAAGTAAAGAAACAACTGCATAAAGGTATAGACAAAATCAGATCAGAAATAATTTCTGAAATAAAAAAGTAGTGATAACTATAATCAAAGAAGTACTATGTGCTTCTAAAGAATACACTGATAAAAATTGAGCAGAATATAAAAATGATGGAACCCCTGAAAAAGCAATATAGGAAAGAAATAGAACTTATGAAACAGATTTCAAAGTGAAATTCAAAGATTTAAGGAAATTAAAACATCAATCATAAACTGGAAAATCTGAGTGAAAGTGAAAATAGACTTTCTGACCTTAAAGACACCATTGCAGTTAGTGAAAACGTAAGCAAAGATCTCTTAAAAACAACTAGGATGCAGGAAAAAATAATTCAACATCTGCAAGATGATGCAAAGATGAACAACCTGAGACTAATAGGCATCAATGAGAAGGAAGGAGTGATTACAAATGATATAAAAAGAATATGGGCAGAAGCAATAGCAGAAAACTTTACAAATATGGGGCAACAACCTGACATTCAGGGAACTGAAGCATATACAACTCCAAATAGCATTAACCCAATTAAAACCACTCCCAGACATATAATAATCAAGATCCCAGAAATTCAGCACAGGAACAGTATACTTAAAGCCGTTAAAGAAACAGATCACATTTAAAGGAAAACCGACCAGAATAACAACAGATTTCTTTTCACAAACCATCAAGGCAAGAAGAACATGAAGCAGAGTACTTCAAGTCTTGCAAGAAAACAAATTCCAACCCAGACTGATATATCCTGCAAAACTCTCTTTCAAATATAATAGAGAAAAAAAGAAAAAAATATATATATATATAATGGAGAAGTAAAATACTTCCATGATAAAGAACAAGTACAGAATTTCATGATGACAAAGCCAAGCCTACACAGACCACTAAATGATGTTCTAGAGAGGGAGCAAAATGATCACAGCCCCATAAATGAGAATGGAAAGAATCCACCAAACAGGGCAAACAATTAAACACAGAAGAATAAGAAGTATACAACAGTAGTCTTTCAGTTATTCTTTTGTGTACAGCAGCAAAATATCTCCATGAACACACTCTAAAATGGACTTCTCTTGCACCCTATGGGTCATGATTCTATAGGGGTCTACAGGGTGGTTTTTAAGGAAATAGCTGTAGCTCAGTCCCACAAGTGACACCTGGCCACCAATAAGTGTCATGGTCATTATCTACATCCACAACACAACAGAATTTTGTGAGATATCCTATCCCCAAACTATCAGAAGTGATGGTCATTTATTTGTCATTCCAGTATTTATCTTATGTTTTATTCTTAGTACTTTTTTACTACCATGAAAACATTTTTAGTTCAGCTGATTTGAAGCATTTAATTTTTAATTAATTAGTATTTAATTTTCTGAATATTGCTTAATCTTAATTTTTGTTTTAAGACTTATACTATATCTTTGAATTACAATTTATCTAAAAGATATCATATTATATCTTCTCCTAGTATTAGAAACTTTAAAAAGTATATTTCCATTTTCTGTTGACTTTATACTATTTTTCCCATCTTTTATACACACATATATATATGAAAAACATAAATGTATATACACACACACACATGTATTACCCAAAATAAGATTGGTACTGTTTCATAGAAATCTTCAATGATCTTTTCAATAACGGTTCATCTGATATATTTTATATAGTTCTACATAACTATCACTTTGAGAGCTCTTTATTGTTCATCCAGGAGCATACTGCAACTTCTCTTGCCTTTTGAATTATGCTGTTTGTTATTTCCTATATGCTACATCTGGAGGTATTAAAATATTTCAAGTTTGTATAACTAGAAAATATTTTACTTTTAGTTTTCAAGGGTATGTTTGCTAAGTATAAAATTCAAAGAGGAGAGATTTTTTTTTTTCTTTCAGTCCTTTGATTAGTCTAGTTTCTTACACTTGGTCCTTTCGCCCCCCCTTTCTAATGTGGAATAAGATGCTATTTAATTTTGTTCTTCCACAGCTAATATTTTTTATGTATATGTTTTACTCATTTTTTTCTTTACAAAAAGTTTTGGACAATTTCATTTTTGTGTATCTTGGTATGATTTTATTTAAATTTCTTGTGCAAAAAATTCATTTTTCTTGGAAATGTGGTATTATAAGCTTAACTAAATTCAGAAATTTTAAATCTTTAAATATTTATTGCCTATTCCTTTCTACTTTGAGAATTCTAATTATATGAATGTAAGTTTCTTGGTTTTGACACAGTGAACTATTATGACTGATCTGTAAAATTCTTTCTTCATTTTTATTTTGGACAATTTGTATTGTTATATTCATTTATGTTTGTAAATCACTTATTTTCAATTTGCAATCTATGAAAAAAATTAAAATAAAAAATGATACAAAAATAGCCATACTGTGAAGTTTAGACCTAAATTAACAGACACACCTGTTAGCTATTTGTAGGGGGAAGTTAGGGGCACTTTAAAACAATGTGCTGAGATATTAAGGGTGTTTTGAGGCAAGAGCTCGATGTTAGCTCCTCTTACTTTGGAGCTTCCTGCATAAGAAAAACGAGCCCTTTGTGCACCCTCTTCCATGAGAAGAAGCTGGGGTTTGCCCCACCACCACTCTCCAGGGAAGCCTAGCCTTAGGGCTCAGTACTAGGAAACCTGTGTGCTCACACACACAAGCCATGCCCTCAGGTATCTGCATTATTAGTAGTAAGCTCATGTGTCTCCTTTTCTTCTCAAAGGAAAGATGCCACTTATTCTTGAACTCCAACAAAGGCTATCAAGGCCCCAGGGACTGCAGATGAGTACAGTCCCCATTTACTCACCCACCATAGACACCCTTCAAGTGGGGGAGCTACGGACTTACTGATTTGGCCTCAGAGAAGTTATTAATCTATACTACAATATCAAATATGTTCAATTCTGCAATTTAGGTTTTCTATCACTGAGATGAGGTAAGAGGCGACAGTGAGACTTGGGCAAGTGTGAAGTACTTTAAATCATGATTTATCATTAAAAGACAGCTTTATTTGTAAACAGTATATGTGATTTTACTAAGTTATAGGAATCTTAAAGTTTAGAATTTACATGTAGTTTGGTGCCATTTTTACTAATTATCAATTAACTCTTTTTTCACAACAAACCTTAATGTGTGTGGCATTGAAAATGCCTGAACTCACCTCTAGAACTCAGAGTCCACTAACTGCTATGTATCAACCATAAAACTTAAATTCAATGTCATTTCAGTTTGCTTCCTCAGTCTTTTTTTTTTTTTTTGCTTTTAGAATTTTTTGTTCTAAAATTTATGTTAGAATAAGGGAAAAAACCAACCATTTAACAAGACAAACTGTTCTATGATTCTGGCACTTTTGCAATTAGGAGGCACAGTTCTTAGGGTAACCTTCTTTTTCTATGCCAGGTTTTCAGTTACATGTGTGTATATGTTATGACTTGCTTCTAACTGCACTTAGTGAGTACAATTCATTATTTCTTCCCAGGATACTCTCTAAATATACTTATAGCATCTTCTAATAAGACACAAAAGTCTCTTTTGGTAGTTATCTATTTTCCTCCATAAAGAAATGGTGCCCATTCATCAACTATCTCACATTCTGAGTTTGCCAGAAGTCTCAGGAGTGTGCAGATTATAAAGCTTTTAAAATGGAATGAAACTAGGACCATGAGGACTGATAAAAAGAAACAAAGTATTTAGGCTTCCCTAATTCTGCCCAAGCAGAAGCTCCTCAGTAGCCACCAAATTGTTGCACTAAATTAATACCAATTTTCTGACTACCTACTATGTGTGTGTCACTAGGAGGCAATGACGCCTGCTGCTAAGCAAGAGACAGAGACAAGTCTACCTGTCCCACTGAACCCCATGTTTCTGGAGGTATGACATTGAGCGTCAACACCGTGGCCTACTGCCACTCCAACCACAGCGACATGTCTACCTAATTTACAGATTGAGCTTCTGAGTAATTTTGAGTAAAATTTCATTTGGGGCAAGAATGGTGTCCTTTAAAAGGTCTTTTACAAATTAAAAACATTCATGTTTGAAAAAGTGGGGATTTAATTTGTAGAAAGCAGCAGCTTAAAGGGATTTTCTTCTCACATCTCTAGGTGGTGCACATCTCCATGGGCTGCATGCGAGCAGCCAAGGGCTAGAGTGCAGCTTCTCAGAGATGGTGGCAGATGATAAAAACAAAGATCCTGGGCCTAAATGTTCTGACCTGGGAGGAGCAAGTCACAAAAGATATAAAATGCTAAGAGGCCCTCTCTCATACAGTTCTTGGCATTACCAACGAACACCTCTGCCAGAAAACAATGCACCTGAAGCCTGACTCATGCGTTTTTTTCTTTGCCGTCTAGACCTCCTAAAGCAATATGCCTTCACCTGAGGTAAACAGCTGTTTGCCACTTGCTGCACACCTCTGGCAACCTGTGAACTCACCTAAAATCTCCCAAAGCCTTGTTCACAGGGATACTGGTGTCTGGAGTTGCCATTAAGCTTGCAGTAACCTCACTAAACAAATGTGAAAACTCAGAAACCATAATTACAATCAAGAGTGGGCTCTTGGCTTTGTCCAGTTACTTGAAAAACCGAGCTGAGTTATCAATCCAAGTAACACAACAGTGTAACATCACATTCTCACCAAGTTAGGGAACGGGATTCCACTAATTGCAGAGAAAGCTCGACCACCAGTCTGATTATATAAAGTCTGAAACCACTGCAGTCCTTGGTACGTGTACTGCACCATTTGAAAAGGACTCTAAAGAGCCAGGCGTGGTGGCACAGGCCTGTAATCCCAGCACTCGGGAGGCTGCGGCAGGAGGATTGTTGTGAGTTCAAGACCAGCCTGAGCTACAAAGTGAGCTTAAGGCCAACCTGAACTACATAGTTAGACCCTATCTCAAAAAGACAAAAAAAAAAAAAAAAAAAAAAGAAAAGGACTCTGAGAAGCTAGTGTCCCTGAACATCACCTGCCTTGGCTCTGTCTTCACTACCACACTATTCCTAACACAAGGACAATGGAGCAGGTGGCCCTAAATACCAGCCCAGGTGAAGACATAGCACACAGATTGCTGGAAGTAACAGGCATATAGCCTAGAGCCTTTGGCCAGTCCCCCTGGGGAAAATGTTTAAGTGACCTGGACCAAAATGATGCCAGCAGCTACAGCACTCTGAGCTAATCACCTGCTTATTACTGGACTCTGGCAAGGATTACCAAGACTGACTGACAGCCACACATTAATTGTAGCGGCTACCTGTCATGTGTGTGGCTCTCAGCATCTAAAACCCCTTTTCCCTCAAAGTGTCGGTTGGAGGCAGAGTAGACACCCATGACAGATGCTGAGCAATACCAGAGATGCTCTTTTTCAGTTTCTCTAGCACCAAAGACATCAACTGGGACCTAGCCGGTTGGCAATACCTACCTAGTACTTACAACCTGTGATCAGAAACAGAAGCAAGGCAGAATGCTCTCAAAAGGCAGCAGTAACAGTGGTGCTAATGGGCCGTGTCCTGCTTACAGTCCCAGCTGAGCAAGCTTCTTCTTGCTGTGAGCTCACTACCTGGCCTTGGACTCAGCCACACTGAGCCTACTGCTTTAGCAGTCCAGGTGCCGGGATGTTTTTGTTTCCTGACCTTTGTTCTCCCATAGTCCTGCAGACTCTGGGAGTGGCCCACTAACCTTCCACTCAACTTCTGCCAATCCTAAATTAATATAAAAGTTTCTGCTGCTTGCTACTACTAATTCTGACTGATAAGAAACTGCTAGGCCAGGGAGATGGCTCAGTGGAATAAGTACTTCCCTGGCAAGCGCAAGGGCCTGAGTTCAATCCTTGGTTCCGCCAAAAGAAAAAGAAAAAAGAAACTGCTGCTGATGTGGAGTATGGCAGGTCCCATCTCTCACAAAGAGGCAGAGAAACCCTTCTCTTAATGGTGGAATATAAAACTGGAGGACTTCACAGAATCCAGTCCTTATTTAAAGGGCCCTGGCGCAAAACCACCCCACAGAAGAGAAGAAAGGATATCGATGAAAGTACTGACCTCTGCATAAGGCATGGTCTGAGGCGACCTGCAGCTGCCCCCATGAAAATTTCCATGGGCTGCACCATAAAGATAAGTCACCAGGCCTCCTGAGCAGTGCCAGGCACTTAGCAGTGATGGTGAACCTTTTAGAGGCTGAGTGCCCCAAACCCAAAGTGCCAACATGGCAATTAGACCTGAATGTCTGGCTTCTAGGGCAATGCCAGAGGACTCTGTGTTTCTGCTGTGGCATGGATGCCACAGGTTCACAGCACTAAGGAACGGCTTCTTTTTTTCTTTGAGCCTTTCCATTGTTTATTACTGCAACAGCTTCATCTTTTATTTAGCCTTCTGACTCTGTGCTTGTACTTTCAACACTTTCACACAATTTTCTGCTCTTCAATAAGGAAAGCGCTCTTGATCCTGTCGTGGACACACTTGGCACACATGGAGCCCCCATAAGCCCTGCTGATGTGCTTCTTCATTTTAGACAATCTCATAAGGACTTTAGGTCGCACAGCTCGAACCCCTCGAAGTCTGCCTGGGCACATACCACATGCAGATTTGGGGGCCTTTCCAACCTTCTTGGTATAGAGATAAACAATTCTATTCCCTGGGGTTCGGGACAGCCTAGTTTTGTTAGAAGCAGTGTTGTAGGAAAGCCTACGACAGTACGTCAGGCGTTGGACCATTATGAAAGCCTCTAGACACTGTACCCAGCAGGAACAGCTTCTTGAGTGTGCTGGTCTGACAGGGCCACTGCTTCGCACTGCTTGTTAAACAGAAATCAAAAACATCCTTAACATAGAGATTATCAAAGATAAAGCATTTTAAAATCATATTTCTTAATAACAATGTTTTGCACTTCAGTATATTCACTAGGACAATCTGTAATAATTTTCTAAAAATAGTAAAATATAACCTATATAGTGAGTCCCAAACTTAAAAACATTCAAGTTGTGAACTTTCATAGATATGAATGGACCCCACATTACTAAATTTCACAGATGTGAACAAATTGCCAAAACAGCTCCCACACCTGCTGGATGCCAGCATGTGCTCAGTGTACAGTACAACAGTGGATTGCAGTGTAGTGCTCAGTCATGACCTGATGTCCAGAGCAAGAGGAAAAGCAGTGGTGACGTGGAGGAGACTGCTAGGAGGCACAAAGCTTCCTTGCTGGGCTTGTAAATGGATCCAACATATGAATGTTCTTCCGAATGGAGCTTGTTGATTAATTTGGAATTTACTGTCTTTGTATTACCTAGAAATGATCACTGTCACCATTTACACTACATCTGCATGTATTTTTTCAAAGGAATCAGGGATCCTAGGTAGAGGATCCACACAGATCATCTATCCACCACACATCTTTCTTTCACAGCAAAGCTCAGCTGAGCTCTTTCAAGAGACACACAGCTGCCATGTATCAGGAGCTCATCCCATCAGTTCATAATGCTCATTTATTCAGCAACACCAAAGGTTAGGGAGGGCTCCTTTCCTTTTTATTGGGGCAGAATCTGCACAGCATAAGTTACTATTTTAATCACATGTAAGTACACAGCCCAGTGGCCCTAAGTACAGTCATCACGTGACCCAATTAGCATTCTTCATCCCCAAAATGTCCTCATCATTACCACAGGAACTCTACATCATTAAATAACTCTCCTGCCCCTCCCCACCAGCCCTGCTAGCCAGTATCTATTTTAAGATACTCCACATAAACAGAGTGCTAACTTTTGTCCCTTAATGTAAACACAATTCTGACCTTTGCTGTTCATCACTCTCTAAAGAACCCCCAACTTACGAACAAGTTTTACAAAAGGTCAGGAACAGTCAAATCCCCTGAAGATTTATCCTGAAACCCTGTACTGCAGTTTGAGATCCTTTGACAGTGTCAGCAATGTGAATGAGTCACAACTACTGCTTGACCATTTATTTTCTGTGAAAGCCTAAGAGTATGTTTTCTCTCCATGTGACTCTCTAGGCACACTCTACATCATTGATCACTTTCCTCTGTGGTCCCATAATCTCCTTGATCAGAAAATTTGGGACACAACTGAGTTACATGATGTTACAGTACGGGTTCTCCTATGTCCTGAGTCTTCACTGCCCTTGAAAGGCTATGTTTAAAATGTTGGCTATCTTTGCAGCCCTTCTTTTTCTCTAATTTTTGGACTGCAAACTTCAGTTGTCAACCCTCCAGAAAAGGGTTTTTATTGTTATTGTTATTACCCTACAACATAGGCAGTTGAATTTAACTTATCTGTCTATCAAACATCTTAGGCATAATATGGGACTGACCTTATCAGATACAAAAGCTATATTTCTTGTTTTATATTGGACTTAACCATCCAACAGAAAAGTATAAAGACAAAGTATAAAAAGTAAAGCCTTATTAATATGCTGAGTTGTAAAAGGCTCAAGTCAACAACTTCTGAAATTGCCAGTCTTATTGGAAAATCCACTACTATTATGGACTACTGGACTATATTGGAATATTTTGCTGAATTCACACACTTATAATATTTAAATGTCAATGGAATACCCTTTTCTGATAAAACTAAACAAAAAAGGGGATACAAATGAACAATTATTTTGTATCTGTATATTCAAAATAGGATAGATATACAGCTACATTCTCTTAATTAAATGAATAGAAAGCTTTGTTCTAATAGTGTTTGTGGACAAGATATGTAATGTATTAATTATTGAAATCATCCTATGTTATTAATTTTAATAATAAATTTTTTTTAAAAAGTCAGGGAGACCCCTTGTAAGTCAACTTTGTTCCCAAGTCTGACAGTACACTGTGAAAGTTTGCAATGTGAATGTTTGCCAGTTGGGGATTTACTGTACTATATTACAAGCATTTTTTTGCTGATTCCACTTTACCAACTATATACATTATGGATATGTTACAATTTAACCATTCTTCTACTGTTGTTTAGATCATTCCAATTTTCTTTTATTATGTAGAATGCTGGTGTGGATTTTCCTCCATAAGTCTCTGCCCAAATTACTGACTATATTCTTAGAATGGACTTCTCCAATAGGCATTACTTGGTTTTAAAAAAGGCACATAAAGTATTCATAAGTTAATTTTATCAGTTTTGAAAAATTCAACACCAGACTCGGTTCTCTAGTGCAGTAAATCCAATCTTCTCACTCACTTGGTCTGACTGAGGTGGCTCTCCGCTGAACTCCCACCCAGACAATCTGTGGCTTGGCAGGCTGAGAAGCACTGATCTACACACCATTCTCTACCCCAAGTGCAGTGGCTGCCACTGCTGGGCTGGAGCAACACCCATAATGCTCCCTCACGCAGCTGAAGTTTCTATCACTAGTAACACCTGGCTAAATTCCTGCCACAGGCCCATATCCAGATTCTACCCACTTGTCATCCTGTCAAAGAGAATAGCACCAACACTTTCTGATGGATTCCTGAAGGCCGACTGATCTGTCAATGTGTACTCTCCCTCCCTTCATCTACAATCCAAGAGAGAAGAACACAGTGCTTGGAAAAGATACTAAAAACTCAGAGAGGCTTTACTACTCTAAAAGTTACTACAGCATTAGGACTCAGAAGGTGTATTTATAATAGTCGATCTTTATCCTATTAGAAATAGGTGGGATTCTGGTGTGCAAAAGCTTTAAAAGGCATATAATACACAAATGTGTTTTTGGAAATCATTTTCTGTTCTTTCGAAGTGAGGAAGCATCATGAAAACCAAACACTAGAAACAGAAGTGACACTGGGCCAACCTGCCCAAAAGGGCTTGCAGGAGGGGATGCAGGAGGCAGAAGAGATAGCGGGCCCAGGAGTAGTCATGCTGGAGTGCTGGATAGAAGTTCTCTAAAACCTTGGAACTGAGGGTGTGTTGGAAACTCAATTACCCGCTCAGAGCTCAGAGGCGCACTCCCTTCTCTGGCACATACCAAACATGTCCTCTGGAACTGGGGATGGGGCTCTAGTACTAGAGCTCTTGCCTGGCATGCACAAGACCCTGGGTTTGACCTCTACCACCACAACTACTCCCAAATACCCACTTACCCTCCCACCCACACAGAAGACCCAGTCCTTTTAGAATCCTTTCCCAAGATTCAGATCTAGCAGGGAATATTCACAGGCAAGAGGCAGGGAGTGCTTCTGTGTCCATGATTCACCCTCCCAAGCACCAGCTGTTTCCAGGGTTTTCTTCTTATGATTAACCAAAGGCCTCATGTCTCCTCCTCCACACAAAGAAATGAATGAAAGGATCCTGACTGAGGACCACATGTGGGGCTAGTAATAATCTAATGCAGGGGTGGTGAACAGATGGCATGTGTGTTACTGTGGCTTTCTTTTTAAGACAGAAGATACTATATGAGTCATTTTTTTTCTCAAAGCCTCAACACTCAGGTTGAATGGCTGAGTTACTTTGTAATAAATAAGTGGTCTTTGGTTGCACTTGGTCTCTGAAGTCTGCCATCAGTAACCTCTAGTTAAAGCTTGTGCAATGCTTGCCTCCACATGTGTGTGTCACCACTGTTTGAGTGTTTAAGGCTCTCGCATCAACACCTTGACTTTATTTGGGTCCCCTAATCACCAACTGTGTTGAATGGTGTGGCAAAACAGAGAGCAGTTAGCAGATGACCCTTTCTCCACTTCCTGGGAGTGTTTTGGACTTCCAAGAATAATCCCAAGTATTAGGGCCCATCAGAAGAGGAGATGCCAAAAGAAAACCTTCCAAGTCAGATTCCTGAAAGTGACAGATTATGTACTACTTACATAGGGAATGTATAGGTGTAGAGTTTCTGGTCTATATTCCCTTTTACCTCTTCCTTTTGGTAACTGTCCTTTTTAAAGGTATCCAAATTACATTACTGAAATTTGTGATTGGGTCAGAGAGCTAGCCAACAATTACTAGCTGCTCCCAAGAACAATCACCATTAGAGTTCCAAAACCTTACCTACATGTTTATTAGCAGCTGGGTACCATGTTGACTGCTTTACACTTTACATACCAACAATCCCAACAAGAAACCTAGCATTTATATATATATTTTTGTTCCCTTGCCTAGGATCACATGGTTAGCAGAGCAAAGCAGCATTGTAGGTCTGTTTGCTGCACAGATCACCCTCCCTATCTGGGGGAAGGGACTTAATAGCAGCCCTATGGCAGAGCTGGTTGTGTCTTCCTGCAGACATAAAGCAAAAGCACTCAGGACTCGAATGCCTTACATGAGAATAAGAAAAAAATTCCATCTATATACAACAGAGCCCCTTTTACAGCAGGGCCTAAAATGTACAGGGGGAATGAAATGTTTTATTGTATCAATAAAAATTTATGTACTGAAACAGAGAAAGGCTTGAGGCAAATTCCTCTATAATGGTTTCCAAAATAAATGTCAGTCCCAAAAGCTAAGAAAAGATGAAAAAAATGTATGCATAAGCAGGGTGTTGCTGGGACATTAATACACAGCCTTGTGCTGACAGAGGCCACCAGGCCATGATGCACCAGGACCTCCCTTGGGTGACAGCAAGCAGGGCTTCCATGGTGAAGTCTGGTCAATGAGCATCTGCTGCTCCACAAAAGCTACTTAATCTTGTTACACCCTGGTTTCATCATCAATAAAATAACGATATCACTAGAATGGGATAATGTAGCTTTAAAAGAAGTGGAGGACAGAATGGAAAAGCAAGGCCCACTGCCTGGTAGCAGTCAAGTGTTGCATGAAAATGTGACTAGATTTAATTCTTATCTATCTGGGGGATAGTAGGAGCCAAAACCCATGGAAAAAATGAGCCCTAGAATTACAACTGGTAAAGACAAGGCTGAGACACCCAGTACCCAGATTATGAAGGAAAATGTACAAAAGGTGAACAACTTACACAGCATGTGAACTACACAAAATGAGCAGGCATATCATCCTAGCTGAGACATGAACCTAGTAAGTCCCTTAGCCAAGTGTTAACATATTCCAACAGGGCTAATAAATGGATATCTGGGGTAAGGAGGGGGATTTCACTCAACAGAAAATGTGTGAGCATCTTTTGTGCTCAGGGGACAGTGAGAAGAGCAGTGAGAAAAACATGATGGGGACTCTTACTTCAGGTACCTCCTTGGAGGAAAATGGAGACATTAAATTAAAAAAAAAAAAAAAAAAAAGAGTAAGAACCCTGAGGACCACAGGATAAAGCCAGAAACACTTAATGGAGATTAACACACTGTACAGCTACTATATCCTATGAGCACCATGATGCCTCAAGAGGGAGGGATCTAAAATGAAATTCTGACAAGAGAATGGAAAGGACCCAGAGTAGGTGAGTTGGGAAAAAGGGGAAGGATACATGTTCTAAGGAGGTTCAAATATTGTGTGTGTGTGTGTGTGTGTGTGTGTGTGTGTGTGTGTGTATACATATATAAACATGTTCATGCAGAAACTATGAGGTGATAAAGTTGAAAATAATAAAAATCTAAGGGCCAGGGAGATGGCTCAGTGAAATAAGAGCAAGGGCCTGAGTTCAATCTCTGGTTCTGCCAAAAAAAAAAAAAAAAAAAAAAACTTCTAAGGTTACATACTTCAAAGATAACCAAGTAACATTTCGATATATTTCCTTTGAGGTTTTTCCTTTGCATATTTCTATTTTACACATAACTGAGAGCATATGATATATATAATATTGAGCCAGATTTTTCATTATTATACTGCACCATTAAATAGCCTTTGAAAACATGACTTTTAATAATTGCATGAGTAATTCATTTTACCTTCTCTCTAGCTCTATTAATAAGCATTCAATGTATAGAATGCAGAAATAAACACTGCCCCAAAAATTTCATCCTGAGGGTGTCCTGGAGGAAAAGCACTCTGAGACCACTTGTGGTCATTAAGTTATTTTCCCCATGACTCAAGAATGAGGACTGTTTTGTTTTGTTTGGGCTTGAGAAGCTTTTAGGAGGAACCTGAAAGTTCTCTACAAATAGACAAAGAGCTGTGACTGGCAGAAAGAACAGATTTATTCAATTTTTCTCTAGAGAACAAGAAACAAGACTGATTTTTAGGTGTTATAAAGAACAGATTTCACATAGAGCCATCATTGTTTTGCTGATAATTGTAGCAAAAGCTAACGTGCGCCACTTGTCAATTATAGTGTCCCACAATGGATTTGACAACCAATTCCCAGTGTTATAATAAAAGAACCTTCCCTAGTGGGTGGGACTCTGAGGATGGCTCCAATGAGCCAGGAAGAGGGGAAGGATGCTGGCACACTGCCCTCAACCTTCCAGCCAAAAGATGCCTTGGCCAAGATTCTCCATTCAATAGCCAGTCTGTGCCTCAGAGGAAAATATGGGCAGGGCTGGGACTAAAGTTGCTACATTTCTTAGGCCCAGGCCTATCAGTCTAATTCCTTTACCACAGCACTGGGAACAGACAGACATAGTTAGCATTTCTCTTAATCTATTCACAGCCACTTAGTTTTTTAAAATGTCAGCTTCCTCTTTACTCAATGAATGGAAGCACCCCTCTGGATCAGCACTTAGAAAGACCTGCTAGTGTAGCAGCACTGTGCAATACAGGGATGCATTCAAGGTCTTCTTTAGCTTTTATCAACTGGATGATGCACCTATGTGTGAAGCAAAATGCATACAAAGGATGAGGGAGACGGGTGTAGGTCTCAGCCTCATGCTGTGGAAATAGCTTTTTACAAAGCGTCTGTGCTAAAATGTACAACTGCAAACAGACATCATAGTATGCAGAAAAATATTTCAAGTGCTAATTACTCCTGGGCTGGGGCCTAAAAATAGCTTAGTTCTGTTGTTTCCAAATAAAACTGCAATATACAAAATAACATGCCATGTCTGGTAGTGTGGGCTGTAGGCACAAGTAAACTGTCAATTCCAGATGACCCATCTAACCCAAGACGACCTAGCAAGTGCTCCCCTGGATGTGTGGGCCAGACCTCATTTCAGTACTTACAGTCAGAGGTGACTGTGGATCACCACTGTTTCCCCTGGGCAGAATAGGCAAAGCCCAAGCCATCCCTGGGCTACTGGCTCCATCTGAAAGCACCAGTGAATGACTCACCAAGAACCAGCAAGAATTTAACTTTTCCTTTCACAGCCCACAGTGTAGGATTTTGAGAAAAGAATCACAACTAGAAAGGATATGATTTTTTTTTTTAATTTTTGTTTCCAGTTTTTGAGACAAGGTCTTGCTGTGCAGCTTAGGCCAGCCCTGCATTCACCATGTAACCCAGGCTGGCCCTGAACTAGAGGCCCTCCTTGTGCCACAGCTGCTCTAGTGCTAGGATTACATGTATGTACATCACCATGTTCCACACAAGTGGAGAGGATTTTCAATAGGGATTACGAAGTTTCAGGATTGGGTGAGGGCAAGTCAAAGAAACTGTGATGATAAAAAAATAATAATAATTCAGTTTGCAAGATGTTAAGCCCAGAAATAGGAGTCCTGAAGAAAGTAATCCAGAATTGCCTTTAAGTTGTACATGTGTCTGTGAGTATAACAAATAAATGATCAAATAAAATATGCGTGGCTCCACACAATAACGTCAGCTACCATTTCTATCCCTGTGGGTTAACATGGCCTTCCTTTCAGTGTAATTGCAAATACATAAACCAGTCATGTTCATAAGTCTGTCTTATGAAGAACAGACTTTGTAATTACTACCAGCAAATTTTAACAGACTATTCTGTCACAAAGAGTAGACAGATAAATAGGGTAGTTGAGGACAGAACAATGAATCGATCTATTTTACCAAACACTATTACTCTTAAAATGAAGCCAGAAATTCCCCAAGCAACTCTTATATTGTCAAAAGTCTGTCAAAGTTAAATAATCTTAATGTGAAATTAAGGAGCATTTAGCTATTTGTAGATTCGCAGACAATAAAAATGAAAATAATATGTAGATAATACACCACTGCCCAATTTACTCAAACAAGGGCTTTTAATCCACAAAGGATTAAAAACACATCAAAGGAGGGCTGTGAATTTAGTTTTGCAAATGTACTCAAGCCTGGACTTCTTGTGCAACGGTTTCACTCAGCAGGGTTTTGGGTCCTTATTTTTTGTTGTTTGTTTTTTGGCTTTTGGTATTGGAAATTGATTTCACAGCCTTGCCCTTGCCAGGCAGTTCTGTGCTTTCACGTTATATCCCGGCCTATGGTCTTTACTTTGTAAACATCCTCATCCTGTGCAAGAGTAGGGCACAGAGACGGTTCCTACGTGCACTGGGGGATGGTAGCCTGCTTACAATATAAGGGAGGCAAAGAGGCTCACTGGCTCCCTTTTCACTCTTGCTTGTGCTGTCATTGCCTTGAGCAGTTGCCCCTGTGTCAGGACAACCTGCCTTGGAGCCAACTGATTACAGACTGAAACCTCCACAAACTGCGAGCTAAACAAAACTTTCCTTTCTTAATTTTGGGTGTCAGGTATTTTATCTCACCAAAAGACAAGTAACTAAAACAGGCTAGTTGAGAATTACCTGCAGGATAACAGCATGGCTTTTTTTAATGAACCTTTGAAGTTGGGACTTCTCCATTCCTTCCATGCCAGACATTAGTCTCTATTTAAAGCCTGACTCTGGCTCACTTCTAACTTGGTCAATGAATACTGAGGAGTCAATCAATACTTTGTGATACAATCTTTTGTTATTCTAATAATAGCAGCAGCAACAACAACAAAAACCTAACAAAGTTTGTTAGCATTCCCAGCTACTTTCTTAAACAGACACCAACAGATCTGAACTGCTGTAGACTTGCATATGATAAGACCTGGGAACCAAACACCAAAGCTGGGGCACCTCAAGGAACATGGGCATCTAAAGTGGGGTTGGCAAGATGTAACTGGAATAGCTGAGACCAGCTTTTAATCAGACTGGGAGGAAGATATTAAGATAGTAACAACTACTAACAAACCATGCTTTGCAAACCAGGGTCTTGGGTCAATCTTACTAAATAACAGCAGCAACACTAGATGGGGTAAGCGAGCTAAGAGAAAGAAATTCCAACATAGCTCAGTCTGATCTATTATCTTGTCATTGCAACCTAGTTTCCTCCAAAGTTCCTTAGGAGAAGTCTCATCTTCCACTTGGTGTAGCAAGCCAGACCCTCGGAGTGATCTTCACTAACTTTTTCTTTCCTTAGCGACCTCTGTCAGTCTATTAACAGACACTTCTGATTTTGCTTCCTTTGTGTATTTTAGATCTCCCCACTGGCCCCAGCATCTAAGTGCCATCAGCTTTCCCCTGATGTGCTGCAGTGTTCTCCTAACTGGCCTCCCAGCAATTGCTCTGGAGAGGAGAGGAGAGGAGAGAGGAAGGGAG